>JARFOC010084258.1:0-14317 GCA_031763485.1 Osmoderma eremita
CGGTACTCGATTTTCTGCATTGACTTGTTCGGTCGACGATAGTTCAAAGACTACTGACCTTATTACCATGAAACTTGCTATTTATACTAATAATGAGTTGCTTAATTCGTAATGACTCGAGTAAGTACCCTCACTAACCACCTACCTATCCATTCCGCGAACTTAAAGACGCACCCTCGTAATATATGAAAAAGCAATCATTGATAATTACGCCTAAATATCTTTCTCATCAACTTGACAATGTAAACTGTACATTGGTATTGGTTAATGTTTGGATACATAGAATTGAATCGTCGCGCATACAATGCTGTAGGTAACAGATAAGATATCTTTAAATTCAAAACAATCACAAACATTTTATTAAAGGTTATGAGGGTTGGGACCGGATCGTGTCACTTTGACACCAATATAATATAAAATAAAAAAGCAAAAATAAGATAAAATGAAAATTAAATAATTAAGGGGGAATCTCGAGGTTTCGCCACTACTTAGTGGCTTCTTCAGGAGAGCAAGTGGCTTCAGGTCATAGTACCACACTAGGGGCGAAAACTTTCTGATGATGATTTATTAACTGCTAGTTACTCAATGATAACAAACAGTAATAATATTTTACTTTATAATTTGTTTTCATATTTCGTATAATAAACATCTGAAATGGTTTCTAGTCACAAAGAAACCAATTTAGTTTTTAGGTAGGACAAATATTTTTTCCAGTTTTAATATTTCGACGGCATTTCAATTCTTCAGTAAAACAAAAGGAGAGATGACAAAAAAGTTCAAATTTTCGTACTGCCGACGAGCAAACAGGAAAAAAGACCGATGAAAGACAAAAAGCGATCTCGTGACGGTAGAACTTGTTTCCATCTAAATATTAAAATATTCATAGTGTTCTATTTTCTGCGACAGAAATAAAAGAACATTTCTTGATGAAACAGCTTTGTCTGGCTGTTTTTGAATTTCAGAGAAAGAATAGCCATTGCTTATGTTAATAAAAGATACACCAACCGAATAGCGATAACGTAGAGTTTCAATTTTTATTCCGATTTAAGTTTCATGCTACACACAACCAGTTATAATACGGTGCCTTAAAAGAATTTTGTTCAGGTATTTAATCACACATATTTACCTTGTGATTAATAAACGTTCTTGCGACGGAAGTTATATTTTCCATCGGCATTTATAGCGCTCCCCGAAATAATGCTGCGCAACAAAAGCATAAATAGAGTAATTTTGCATATCTCGAAATATCCTCGGAAGTGAAATTTACTGCTTGTTTTATAACAACAGGGGAACATACTCCCCTACTTCATTTGCTCTAAAGTCCAAGATAATGTACCTGCTGCGATAACAATAAATTTTAATATAAAATATCTGGTCGGGTATAAAACGAAAAAAAAAGCATTCCACGTCTTGTAAAGCAAGTAAGCACAAAGAAACCCAACACCAAAGGAAGGATGTTTTCAGAAAAAGTAAAATAACCAAGGAAAATGAAGAGAGCGCGGATCATCATTTCAGCGGAGTGGATTATGTTTTTATTCCATAAATAAGTATTAAAAGTGTACTGGAGTTAATAATAAATCAGTTTTAAAGTCTGCTGCTCCCTAAGATGCAGACGTCCTATCATTGGGGGCGAGGCAAAATAGATGAAAACAAAGTGAACAAAGGAAAGTACCTACTAACGGCAAGCACTTACTCTAGAAGGCAATTGTGCGAATGCATAATTAAAGTGGAAGCTAATAAAGCTAAGAGACTTTGAGATATGATAACTTTGTTTTTAATTTTATTGATTCGCTCACGTCAAGGTTTGCCAAAAATATCCAGGCAATTACATTAATATAGTTCTCTCAATTTGTTTATGGTAAAGGAACATATTTAAGTACCTGGTAATTAACGATAATTGGCTTTCTCACTTCATGCACTTATGCTAAAATACGGATAGACACGCCGCAGTATATTTGAAAAGAAGTTTTTTTTATGCTTATTTTTGATTCATATGTTTACGTAAAACTAGTAAATGTATACAGGATTAAGTAGGTTTATGTACAAAATATATGGTATAAGCAATTAAAGTTTTTTGCCGAATGGACCAACGGAGCACGCCGTAGATTATTTTGTCTCCAGGGCGAGCACCACAATCAGCTATTCCTTGATTCCAACCTTGGGACACGCAAGGACACCGTTGCTGATGAGTCATCTATGCCTGTCACATCCATTCAATAATTGGGAATAATCCGGGTTGGGTAATGGGTAGACTCCATCAAGCTTATGAGAAATGCATTTCTCTAATCTCTTAATAGGGTTCTTGTGTATGCCCTAAATCGGAAATCACACAACGCATGCGTAATCCAGTTTATTCACGAAAATCCCTGCAAGATCTGATGATGAACCCTGCCGATTTATGAGCAGCAGAAGTAATGGGGGAGATATACCTTATTTTCTGTCAAAAACAAGTCATAAATCTTTAAAAGTTTCCTGAAAAAAAAGATGAATAGATAAATTGAAATATAGTGTATAAATCTATAGAGTATAGAAAGAAGTTTATATCTTTTACCTCCCTTTATATGCAGTATTAGAGGATATTTAATGGAACTGTGTGGATATACATACATCTACATACATTCTTATATAGATATATGTACATAAGAAAGGAAATATTTGCGTACATGATCATTACTATCAAATTGTTTTATTATTATTTCTAGACTAATTATATGAAATAGGTATTTCTTATTTATGGCACTATTCCCACTGTAGTGGATAATTGACGACAATTACTATAAATTATCTGGGTAATAAAATCTGGAATGACTCACTTGTTCCTCATAATCACTACAGGAAATTGCAATTTCTATCTATTATTTGGCTAGGGACTTTACAGCTGTAGCGATTTGATTCCTATATACAGGTGCCCCAAATACATCAAATAATGCTAATGACTATTTAAGTATATAAATATATTAAAAATATATAACTGTACTCTTAGAATCACACAACACATCCGATTATGTAGCACAAGACACTGTCATACACAGACAGTTGTTTAGGGCTATTTATCCTTCAGCAGTGTACGACAGAAAGGTTCCTCTCACCTGTTTAGTATGCCCTATCATCAACTTCAGGTTAGAATGTTTATCATAGAACCATACAGACATCTAGCGCCCAACAGAGCATCCATGGTAACCGCAGAAATCCGTGTTAACTTGTGATCCTTATCGGCGTAGATATGACAAATCTCAAAAGGATCTCTGCCAATATGTGACATGTAAGGTGGAATCTAAATATATAAGTACATCACAAATATATACATAAATATACTTTTAGGGCCATACAACACATTCGACTATCTACAAACAAACGGCATACTGAACAAGTCGTAGGCACCCCTAAGTCGTACACTAGTGAGGCTATCTTAGCCCAAAGCAGCTGTCTGTGCGTGATAGTCTCTGTTACTACATAATCAGATGCGTTGTGTGCTCCTAAATGTATATTTATATATTTTTAATATAATTATGAATGTCTTCATGATAATTTTGCTAAATATCACTGATATCCGTAAAATTGTCCGGTTACTTTATAGAGGAGTTCTTCATTATCCTTTCATATTACCTTACGACATCTATAGTTTGATTTCGGCTACCAAAGTGTAAAAAAGTGTAGTTCACGTCTTCAAAGAGGATCTTGTATCTACCATTTGTAGACTACGAGCTGTATACATTCCACTTTTCGCCGCGGAGTTATCTGATAATGAAAGTTTACAACACGTACGCATTCTGAAATACATTGCGCGGCGTAAACGTTGTTGTTTCAGGCGACGAAGAGGGGCACTTGCCTCTCGAGGAATCTGGGTCACTAATAAAAGTAAGTAGTCTAGTAGCGGAGCGGAATTTCCCTTGTGAAAAGAATACTTATACTGAAGGCCTAAAGAATAGAGCGATTTACCAGATATGATTCTAGACCACCACTCGAGCCGCGGTTCGTAATAAGAGCGTAGAAATTACCATACACAAACCCGAACGGAGACTTTCTGATTTTTCTAAAAGCAAAAGAATACATTTTCAACGACAATGTTGAACTGCGAACATAGAGTTTACTTTAATCTACATTCCCTAAAGTGAAAATGGTTTTAATGCCCAAGAGCTAAATATTAGTAATATAAAACTATTGTATACAATCTCCACTAGAGAAATTTTGAAATCAAACTTACGTTACCAGACAAACTTATCATTCCGCTAGTACACGCATATGTTAATACATTTCCCATCGTAAATTTCTTTCTGGTGGCTGTATAACATTGTTGCGCACTTTATATGTGAGGTGCGCTATCAAGTAAATATAAATTCCACACATTTATATCTCCCAGGTTAACATAGTGGTATGCCGCCGTAGTGGTATAGAAATAAAACGCAGATAAATGCTTCGCACGCAACAGACCATTCCGTTTCGCTCTTTTCTGCAATATACAAAGAAAGTACGGTGTTCCTCGTATATTTGATAAACTTTATTTGCCCTAACATTTCAATGTAGCGTTTCCATATTATCTAAAACGATAGGTGCAAGGGAATATGTTTCCTCCTGTGCAAGATCCTATACAATTTCTGTTTGTTTATGTTAACAATTAATTGCACAATATTTTTCTAAGGTTAAAGAATCAAAGATTAAATATTAGGTAGTTAGTATGGGAGATGCCCCTAATGGCAGGTCATCTTATACCATATCGCCAGCGTTACCAAAAATAACTACTGGCAGAACTCAAGTGGTGTTCTGTGTGATGCACATCTTCCAAAGTTCTACGTCTCACTTTATCTTCCTTCGTAGATTCTGGTGAGGATGGCAATTTAGTTGCCGAAATACGTATCTGGAGTTCTTCAGTCACCAAGGTGGTAGGGTTATTTTTATTTTTAATAGGAGAAGTTTATCTTATGACATGTTCGACCTTCTCCCGATGAACCAAATCACTTCCTTTACCTTCCGGTCTATTTGTTTCCTTTTTTTTAATAATATGTTGGAATTTCCATATTGTTTAAATATAACACAGGGCAATGATGGAAAATTAAGTTCAACATTAGTCAGTAATCAGTATAATGCTATTAAAACATTCTTTTCATTAATACTATTTGATAAAACTAAAGATATTTTTAGTTGATATACACAGACTCTTACACGTAGCGATGGCACTCAATTTTCACAGACAACCTGAGTTTTTATACGGGTGACGCATTAGTGTGGCAAACGGATGATAATGGATATATCGGCCCTTGCTATACTAATGCGTCACCCTGTATATGCGGCCAATTGGTCATTTATAACATCGAATGCAATAAATACCTGTTTCAGTATTGGCATTAATTTCAAAGTTTTAATTACTAGAGTACCTCGGAATGTATGTATGTACTTGCAAATCGACACTAGACCAGGCGGCACAGCGATCCAGTTCTAGATGCTCAACATTATTCCATCTACATAACCATCCCTCGCCTCGTTGAAAGCTCTCAGCCAATTGCACTTGATACATGTATTAACCTATTCCGAATTCCTACATACATCTAGTATTAAGTTACCGTGTGTTATGCGATCCTTGCTGACATTTAATTATTTATACATTCTAAAACATGCTTGATGAAATATAGTTCTAGTATCAAATCCTATTCAGCTGTATAATTTTGCGCAGTTTACATAGCTCGAAAAACAAAATCGATTTGGTTTGATAGAGACTCTATCGTACGCTAGGAGAAAAATATACCCGGACAGTCGAGCGAGAGAAAATATACACGCCATACACTTAGCTACAATCACGGGACTTATATGGATTTAGAATTTTATAAATTATATCTGAGGAACCATTTTTATTATCTAAATAAACGTTTATACTGTATTAATAATACCTACCTACATATATTCTGTATTATGCAGGAATACGTTTGTTACAAGAAAATCGAAATACGAATTATCTAACTAAAATAAACTCTGAGCTAATGTTTACGCTTTAATAAGCTGGAGTTCTGCAGTAGTTTATTTAAAAAAAGCTAATGAGTATATACAAAAATCTAAGACATTTGGATAAATATTTACATTCTAAAATCTAGTAAATCTCTTCTGGGTGCTTCCCAGGACAAACTCAATTACCAACTAAATAAATGCATCGTATTTATATTTTCTGCAACAAAGATATCCTGTATAATACAGAACATACGTAGGCATTATTGAAGAAGTATAAAAGACAGTATGTATCTATAAAACAATTAAGTTATGTTTTTCGTTTTGATTAAAATGCTTTTGTCAAAAAAAAATTGGAGAGGGACATCAAATTATATGTTAAATACAATTTATAAACCTGTCGATTCTATAAATAGTTATAGGAAAAATATATCATGGTGTTTGAAATATGTTATTTCTTTGAAGTTTTTATTAATTTTTATATTTGTCTTTATCTGGAATATTCGGATTTCGTAGAATGCCCACGAAGAAATCCAAATGCTATTTTTTGTAATTTAACGCAGAAATGCATTTGCAATGTTAGGCATATAATTATTTACATACTGTTGCCGTTGTTGCGATATGAAAAAAATGTGATTTATATTTAAAATTCCCACATAGCTATAAAATGCATCCCACAAAAATATAGAGCAAAGTTCTATTCGAAAGCCATTACAAACTTGGACTATTGGTCGTTTATTATCAGCGCCGGTGGTGCAAGTCAAGGTTTTACGTTTTTATAGATGTTGTTCTGTGTTTCCATTTGACCGTATTCCCTTCGTTGGCCATAAAAATCATCTCCAAAGTCACCGGAGCGACACTAAAAATGACTTAGTGCAACGAAAACGCGTAAGCGCACATTGCAATCGCGCACAGAAAAACACATTCGGGAACCTATTATAAGCTTTCGTCCGATGTATTTTTCATTTGACGTCGAGTTCGCGTCCGACAGAACGGCAATAAACGGCGAGTAAAAAATCTCGAACTTAAAACACATTATGACGATAAATGACTGTGAAAAAGTAAATACACGGTCAGTGGAACGGATATCGAATGGTTGGCGTTTTCTGAATGGATATTCTCATCCCAAGCTATTACTTACAGATCAGACTTACAAGTATTGCTTATTACGACCCTATTAATCACTTCGCCGGCATGCGATATAAAGCCCAAGACAGTGACTTGATAGGTGCCCCTCACCTGACCAGTTTATTTTCTTATTTGATTAAACGAATATGTATTGCATTTTTGTAATTTTTTAAATCGTCATTTATTTTTGTTTAAACACTTATTAATAATAATAGTCGATATTTCACCTACGCTATTCCAAACGTACAAAATAACGTCAAAACAAAGAAAGTGTACTGTAAAAACAAAGATTGAGAAAGTATACGCTACAATTTATTCTTAGATGCACTTAGATGTAAAATTGAAGTATTCATCCAGTGAATAACAATTTAAATTTTGTAAAACTACAAAATACCCTTACCACCTCGATGAGTGAAGAACTCCTGGATACGTATTTCGGCAACTAAGTTGCCATCCTCAGCAGAATCTACGAAGGAAGATAATGTTAGATATTTTTTATTTTTACTATTTTAAGCCACCGTGTCCTATTTTGTATTTTTAATTTAGTAGGTAGCTTTTTACATTTTTGGCAAAACTTTTGAAACTGTTTATGGATTTAATATACCCAGGTAGTTTATTGGACAACTTACATTCTAAGCAAGTGAGATTTCTTTGGTAGGGGGCAGTCTTGTGGAACGGAGGTAGTAAATATAGAGAATCGCTTTTACCATAAGTTTTTGCAGTATTTGTGGAAAATTCAGTTTTATGCTTGAATACAAAGCAGTTTATAAACATAGCTATCAAAAAAAGTCAATATTTTTTTGTCTTTGAATGTTTGCCTGCAAAATTCACGGTAGTGCAGATCATAAATAATTCTCGTTACTCGTTTTTATAGTATCAGTAGACGTTCCACATTAGGACAAGCCCCCCAATGAATTATTCCAAATATCATTCTACAGTGAAAGTTGGAAAAATAAAATATTTTTAGCGTCAATAAGTTACAAGATTTTTTTTTAAATTATAGATAGTCTAGTAAATTTTCGATAGCTCTTTAGAAAGGTAATCCACATGAAAGTTCCATTTTAAATTTTCATCAACAAATACACAAAGCAACTTTGCAGAGTCTACAAGATTTAGGCTGTTATTATTCCAAACTATTTTTTTAATATTATACCATGATAGGTTATGAAAAGGTACGCATTCGGTTTTGTCCGAGTTTATTTGTACATTATTAACTGAAAGCCAGCGACTTTGAGCGAAGTTTGAGTAAGCTTCATATACTCTTTGAATAGGATCTTTAAAACTAGTGCTTCTGAATACAAGCGTAACATCATCCGCATACAGTGTAATATTACTGGTGTTACTTATAGACGATGGACGATCTTTGATATAAATTAGAAACATGGTATTGCCAAGAATTGATTCTTGAGGAACACCTCTTGAGACCACGACTGATTTAGAATGATAACAGTTAATAGTAACTTTTTGTTTCCTGTTTGACAGGTAACTCTGAAACCATGTTAAGGAAACTCCCCTAAGGCCATGATTCCATCTTAGACAGTAGAATTTCATGATTTACGCTATCAAAAGTCTTAGATATATCTATAAATAACGCTAACGTGAGATGGCCAGCATCAATATCAAGGGAACCCAGATTAATAAATTTAAACAAGGCTGTATTTATAGAACGAGTAGACAAAAACCCGTGCCGGCAGATTGAGATTCATTCATAATCGATTCGTAAATTTTAGAAAATGTCGGAAGATTATTAATATTTCCTTTTTTGCCCACAGGAGTAACGTGATGTGCAAGTTTTAGTCCGGTGAGAAACTTTCCCTAATATCATAGCAGTGTTAGAATGTGTTTTGCAATTTGTTTAACTAAGAAAAGATGTAGCCATGTCCAGAAGTGTGGGAATTTCTAAGTCGGTTTATAGCTGACGACATATCATGTTCAACAACTAGAGGGACAAAAAACTATTATTGCAATTATACATAACGGTGGATGATTTATATGTAGGTATGTCAGAAGGTGTGTCCGGTATATTACCAGCCTGAAGATATTTGTGACTAAAGGCATTACAAAGTTCGTAAGGATTACCAAAGAAATTAGGAATTTTTTTTTGATTTAGATTTGTAATTACTATTGGATTGTATAACCTCCCATACAGCTTTAGTTTTGTTACTAGCAGTCATTAGGTAATAGTCATTATTTTCTTTCTTCTTTAAGGTAATTATGTTTTTATAAAATTTTTCATACCTAGTTTCAAAGCGGGATATTTAGTACAGAGGGCCTTTAAGTATAGTAGATTATTTTTAAGTTGAGTTACTTCAGATGTAATTGTGAACATTTGACCCTAAAGCATATATTCATGTAATATTTAAAAATTTCCAAAAAGCTATCGAAAACCGGGTCAGAACATTTGGGCTCATATACCAATAGCCAAGACTCCCTCTCCAAATAGCTATCGAACTTATTGAGAGATGACAAACGATATTTTTTTAAATAATACGAATTTTGTTCAGCGTTAGAACTGAGTTGCCATGTCATTAACTGCGAAGAGTGATCCGATAGCCAAAAATATGATTTACCAGTGCTAAACATCTGATCCGGTAAATTGGCTACGAAGTTATCTATTCATGAAGAGGCAGCATGGCTCACTCGTGTAGAGACGTCAATAGTTATATTAGATTATAAGAAGAAATTATATCCATAAATTGACGACGGGCAGGAGTATCCGCCCTAAAATTAATATTAAAATCACTTTCAATTATAACAAATTTGTTCTCTTCGAGAATGAGGTGTAAAAACTTACTTAAACTATTTATAAAGATATATGTATGTATATTAGGCATCAATATATTGAAACATTAAAAATTATAATTCGTTAAGCCCCAGATCATCTATCTATTTATTCTTAATTTATATTTTATCTAACCTAAATGTATTTTTTATCTATCGAAAGAGCATTAGTATTACACAGAAACGTATCTGCAAGGCACATCTTTAAGACATCTTCTATGTTGTTGTTACGGTTTCCAACGGTTGGTAGAGAATATTATTCGTATAAATTTTGTGTTGTGTATTTTGGTCTCCAAATCCGTCCGTTTGGACACTTGGACAAACCGGTCGATTTTGTTTTGCCTTCTTTTCTTTATATTTCAATAAAGTTTATTAAAAAATTCCTGAGTATGTATTTTGACTGATGATTTTGACATAAAACAGTTTTCAAATGAAATCTATCCGATAGTTATTTTAATACTTAACTTTCACAAAGTGTATTATCCATAATGGAGAACCCGACATGAGACTAATTGGATGATAGACTAGACTAGATGATCGGCACACCGATTTTACACAGGCAAAAGAATCTAACCTCGTACAATATGGCTTCATTGTTTTTAATTTTTTATTATTTGCTCTTGGCTTTAATTAATAACGGGGTTGGTGTGGGTTTTCTCTGCAACAAGCAGGTGAAAGTAATTTGTGACCAGAATGCGAACGGCTTATTGCACCTCTTCGAAGAGGTGCAGTAACTGCATGCGTTTAAATGAAATTTATAACGTGTAATACATGAGAAACTTATAATTATTGTTAGGGCGATGATATATTACGCTGACATTCGTATTTAATTCGCGATTTATTGTCTTGAAGATAACGCAAGAGCCTTAATGTGTAATATCATCGCGAGAAGACCATGCTCCTATGCCACGATTGATACCGATCAGGTTAACTTCCGGAATAGCAAAAATGCCCGTAATAACTGCTTTACGAGATTTGTAATTGTGCTTTTTTTTAAGTTATTGGATCTCATTTTTTCTACCCAAGCGTGCACGTTATAAATCAAAATCTAAAAATTCTTTAGTTTCGAATGAAAAAAGCATGTGAAACATCTTTGCTTTTTAGAGTATCTACCTTTTTTTATATAGTTTGCTATTGCAGAAAATTATAGCAATGTTTACTTAATATGCTTTCTTTGTATGACGGAGCTTAACAGTAAAAGTAAAATTATTAATTTTTATGAAGTCGATGCAATCATAGTTCTATCACACTTATATGCTCAAATCACTGGTTTACGTTTTTGTTTTCAATAAATTGAAGCATATTTTTCTGCATGCAACCAAATCATTTTCCTTCAATGTCCATCAAAATTATCATGTTTCAACTGGAGTAGAATGCGTCCAGTCAAGACATTTTAATAAACTGACTTAATTATCTGTTACGATATTACCTTGGTGTCGTCTAAAAGAGACATTTTATGCAGCAAATCTTTAATTAACTGGATTAACAATAAAGTTGACTGCTCTCTCCTGTCAGAAAAAATACCCATTGATCTGAAACGCTTCTATTCAAGAACTGCACGTAGTTATACTCCGTACAGTATTTGCAAGAAAGTAATTTTGAGACTAGAATTCCGGCTGTTGCTTCAATATTTTTGCTTATTTTGTGTGATGAACATAGATAAGGAAACATCTATAGATGACCCTGTCCTTCATAAATTCCCGTTACAGGATACGCCAGTACTATAACCGTGATCGGACCTCGAACTAAAATCAGAACGCGCGAATTATGAACCAAATGGAGCAATAAATTATATTTATACGTTGAAATTAATAAACACACTGTTCGAATTACTCCTCCCGCACAAAGTATCAATTAATTCGGGACGATACTTGTTTCGGGAATACGCGGATTACTAAGTCGCATAACCGAAATATAGTCGTATATTTTGGTAATACGACTTGATAATGGAAATTCAGGTATTTCCGAAACACGTGTCGTCCTGAATTAATTAATACTTAGTGCGGGAAGAGTAATCCGAACAGTGTGTTTATTGTACTGCCCCACAGTCCGTGCAATCCGCTAAAATCAAAATAAATTTGTGATTTCCGCTCATAATTTCAACATAGAATTTCAGAAATCGCAAATTTAAATAATTTCGAAGTACCTTATACAGGCATAAAGACAAACAAGCAAAAATATTGCAGTTATTTATTGAATTAAACTATTTATAAGTACCTGTCACATGCTAAGGGCAAAATTATTATTAAATCCTTGGAGAGCGCACAGTTTCATTTTTGAGGGAGAAATATTACATTTTGCTATGTTTATAAATACGAGGTTTGTAAATTAAGTAATGAGACTGATATTTTTAAATACTTTTATTTTAATATAATTACAATTGAACGTAACTCCCTTGGGAAGCCACACAGCGTTGCAGACCGTTCTTCCATTCCTCATAGCAGCCCTAGAACTCGGATATTGGAATCGCCTTTAGCTGCCCGGTTACAGCCGTTTGAATGTTTTCGAGTTTCCCAAAATGATGTCCTTTCAGATAAATTTTCAATCTTCGTAAGAGGAAAAAGTCACAAGGGCTCAAGTCATGTGAATATCGAGGCTGAAGAGCCACAGAAATACTTTTACTAGCCAAATAACCGTTCATGGAAATTGTTGTGTGACAACGCGCATTGTCACGATCCAATCGTTCTTGATGTTTGGTGTCACACGCATGACCTTTCTTCGGAGTCTTTCGAGAACCTCTCGGCAAAAATGTTGATTCCCTGGCTATCAAAGAAACAAATCAGCATGCTCTTGATCTTTGATTTGCTCATTCTTGCTTTCTTGGGCTTTGGAGAGCTTGATGTGTGCCATTCCATGCTCTGGCGTTTAGTTTCCGGGTCATACTCGAGCACTCGAACACAACTCTCGTCACCAGTAATGACAAGTTCCAAAAATTTTTCATTATTTTCAACCGATTCCAAAAACTCAAGGCAGCTTTCTCTCAGGATGTGTCTTTTGTTCCTGCGAAAGGTTTTTTGGAACCATTTTCGAGCAGATCTTTCTCATTCCCAATCCATTGGTCAAAACTTGATGAAAGGTGGTGGGAGACAAATTCAACTGTTTCCCGAGCATTCTGACCGTCAACCGACGATCTGAACGCACAAGATTGCGGATTTTGTCGACATTGCCATCGGCTCTTGCAGTTGAAAGCCTTCCGCTGCGTGGCTCAACTCCCATCGACTCTCTTCCTTCAGAAAATACCTTAAAGCACCGAAAGACCTGGGCTTTTGATAAAAAAAACTGTCTCCGTGGGCCTGCTGAAGTTTTGCAAAAGTTTCTGTTGCACTTTGGCCATGTCTGCTATCAGGTATAGCACACCGTTGCTCGAAATTAATGTCTTGCATTTGTAGAACGCACTACGAAAACCGAGTTCACGAAAAAAAACGACAATGGATAACCAAATGACTTGATCGAGTTCAGACTTGCACTAAACGTGTATTAAAATGTCCACTTGTCGCCCCTCCATGTCTCGTCCATCCCGTGTTGGCATATCAAACGCTACGTTGGCAGTCTCATTACTTAATTTACACACGTCGTAGGTATAGAGTATATATATGCACATAAAAATTGAATTAAATTAATGAGAAATTTGAACCCTCAGTCGAAGATTACAGTTGCTTATTCCCAAGCAATTGTCTAAATGTGCATCTGTAAGTTTCTTTCAATATTTTGATCTGAAATATCGCATTTCAATACAAACTTTCAGAATTATAAGTGAATGAACAATAGCCATAAATCTTCACATCAAATTTTCTGGAAATAGGGTAATTATGCTTATCAACAAGTTCCAAAATATGTTACCATTATTGCATGCTTTCTAAATAAGATTATATTGCAAGTTTATTATTTCTAAATCTAAGCACTCCACATTAAGTTGAAAATATTAAGCTCTAGCGGTCACATCAACTTCGGTGGCACTAAACCGATTTATGAAAATAATTACAACGGACTGCAATGCTACAAAGACAAACAAATCTCATCACTCATCTAAAATTTTTATATGTGAGAGCAATTTTATTATCCCAAAAACATTTTAAATTAGGAAAGTCGCTTTTACATTATAACAGATTTTAATGAATTAACTGTGTTCGGGTTATCGAAATATTTGAAATGTATTTTATTTTGCTACCATAAACGTTGCTTAATTTCATGAAACATTGTTCCAAGTATTGTTTGTTGGCATAACATTTACAACATAGTAGTAACACTTTTCGACGAAGGTATCTAATAAAACGCCTTCCGATAACTTTTGGAATCTCCAGCAACGCAGATTAGGATAAACCCTGTTATAAAAATTGCACGTCTTGGGACACGACGCTTCCGTTTGGTAAACTTGTTTATTACACCGTATTCCAAGAACTTTATGTACCTATGACTTTATGTATTCATGTTGTATATATTTGTGACTTTATATACTTTATATATTGTGTGTAGT
>JARFOC010084279.1:0-14315 GCA_031763485.1 Osmoderma eremita
TCACTCATCGAGGTGGTAAGGGTATTTTTTATTTTTTACTATTTTAAGCCACCGTATCCTATTTTGTATTTTATATCGAGATTTTAAGTTATATATAAAACGCATACATAGCGCAGTTATTCTAATAAGTTTAGTTAATTTTGAATAATTTTGTATAGGAAAATGAATTTCGTTGTTCAACATTTGAAAGGTATGTTTTGTCGGACATTGTTCAGGCAGATCTGAATTGTTGGTTAAGTTGAAATTATATGAAAATCCATCGGTATTTGAATTCCAACAAACACCCAAGGTTTTATTGTGTGTGTTTAAAATAGTAACCGTTTGAATTTCGGTTTCACCTTGCTCAATTAAATCATTAGTATTGCTTTTATATTGTCGTAATTCAAAACCTGCTGAATTTAGAATTTTTTAAATATTAGCCTTTCGACTTTTTTGAGTACTTATGTCATCAGAGCCTGTCATTAAATCGTCCATATAAAAATCTTGTTTTATAACGCGCGACTCTTCGGGATAAATTGAATTATAAATGTTTGCTAATTCTACTAAACATCTAACCTGCCAGAAATGGCGCGGAAGACGTACCGTACGTAACCGTGTTTAGTTCGTAAATAGAAATTTCATCTTTAGTGTTTTCTCGCCAAAGTATTTTCTGATAACTTGATGTCAGCGGTTAATACGAACTTATGTAGTCTAAAACGCGAAATAATAGAGAAAATATCGTCTTGTAAAGGTAAACCAATACACTGTACTTCATTTAATGATAATAATCCACTTCCATCTTTACAAGAACCGTCAAAGACTTCTCTAAGTTTGGTTGTTATGCTAGAGTTCTTAAAAACACAATGATGTGGTAGATAATATGCAGAAGTGTTGTTAACATCATTGATAGTTCCTAATTTTGTCATATAATTTAAGGCAATGTATTCGTTAATAAATGCCGAATACCTTTGTTTTAATTCTTGGTTTGAATGAAATCGTCTTTCTAAGTGATCAAAACGCGATTTCGCTAAATCATATGTATTACTTAACGAGCTTAATGTTTCCTTGAAGGAAATATTTACTATAAATCTACCGTTCGCGTCACGAGTTGTAGTTTCTTGAAAATATTTATCGCAATATTCCTCCTCAGAATTCAATGGTTTTATATCTGAATTAAATTCATCAATTTGACAAAATCTCCAGGTTTTTGTTTAATGTATCTAGTGTTATAAATGAATTGATACCTCGAGAGTCACTTACATAACATTCATCAATTAATTCGCCTGATATAACCCACCTAAACTTCGTGTTTTGAAATATAATGGCGTTTTGCGGTATTTGTCCTACACAAAGTAGCGACCAGAAAAATAGAGTTCCAATAAGGAAATCAATTGTATCAGGTTCATTAAAATTAGAATCTGCTAATTTAATATTTACAGGTATCTCGATCATATCGGACGGATTGAGTAAAGTTTATTTTGTTTTGTCCTATACCTGAAAAACTCATATTCATTGGTGTTTGTTTTAGATTTAGTTTGTTACAGGTATCCTCAGAGATAAAAGTAGACTGAGAAGCACTGTCTAATAACATTATGTCGTTTGCCCTGATTATCTGAAGTATGAGCTACAGCGGTTGACAATAAAGCTTGGGATTGAAAATTTAACAAGGAATAATTAGCAGTGGAATTAGTATTTGTTTCGTTTGGTACTGCGGTCTCTTATGACAAATCCTCCAAGTGGATAATGATTGACAATCTTTTAAAAAGTGATTTGCACGTAAGCAGTTTATGCATAATCTCATCTTTCTAGTTTTGCTGTTTCTGTCTGTTTCATTTAAATCTTCAAACGATTTAAATTGGTATATCAGATGATCTTTACTACAATTTGGACATTTAATTGATTTCGTTATCGTGGCACATGATTTGGTTGTATGTTTATCCGGAGTTGGTTGTGCATTAAAGCATTTTATTCCAATCAACTCTATAGTAATTAGTTTAGAAGTTAAAAAGTCAATAGGCTCGTTTAACGAGGGAATAGTATCGCAATTCGAATTATCTAGATTTAATTTTGTCTTCCATTCCCTAGTTTAGTTGTTATAAGCGGGACCAATATCGGAACCCAAGAATCTACGTTTAATTTAAGAGACCTTAGACAGTTAATATTGTATTAATTAATCCCTTCAGTAATGTTGCCGATTCGCTCTTTACAGGGGTTATATTTAAAATGCTTAAAATAAGATTATATATTATCTTTCGTCTATTATCGTACCGTTTCTTGAGAATATCGACCGAGATTTTATAATTCGAATCGGTCATTTCAAATGATGATATTAATTCATGAGGTTCGCTCTTAAGTGATGATTTTAAATGTTAAACGTTGCGTGTCTGTTAAGTCTTCATTTGACTGTATTAGAGTACTAAACGCGTCAAAAAAACTACACCATGCTGTAAAACTTCCATTGAACACCGGCAAATTGATTGTGGGAGATCGTACTTTATTTTCACCTTCAGATGCATTGTCATTGCCTACATTTTCTTTTTTAGAATTTTCTACTAATAATGATTTAACCAGACCGGTTACCTGGTAATATGAATCTTGCAATTGTTCACGTTCTAAAGTTTCTTTGTTAAGTGCATCACTATCATCATAAGCTAAAAATTCTATTTCGTTTTGAATATCGTTAAAATTATCAAATACTAGGTCTAATTTACTTAATCTACTTCGTAAATTTTGAAGAGTATCTATTTTTTTATTATTTTTGTCTATAGTTGATGTCAATTTCTCCAAGCTAGTTATTAGAGACTTAATACCACCTCGTTTTATGCGTAAATGTTTCATTTGTACGTTGATATCAGCCTTACCAGTCATGATAATTAAGATTACAATACAAGGATAGGGATTGAGATTTATTTTATTGAGATATTACCAAATACCTGATGTAGCGTGCTAGTTTTGGTAGTAAATGTAGTTGTTGCTTGATTCTTCCTTGCGAAGGTAAACGTTGATTGCTTTGATTCGTTGTTATCCACTTCGTGTGTAAGAAAAATGGCTCCACGTGGTATTTCGGTGAAAATGCCTTTTTTATGTTTATATTCTTCTAATTTGTTGTTCATCGTAGATAGATGGATATGTGTGCACATCCGGCTCGAAGGACCATTTGTTGATAATTGTAGTATACTCTTTTGGTTTTGAAATAAATTTTATTTTACAGTAGTTAAATTACACACACACACGTGGTTACATTTTTTCTAACAGTTGTTTTCTCTCTCACTCGTCGGTTCCTACTTTCCGTAGGTAGAATGCCACATGGCGCTTACCAAGGCGGGCAGTTTGAACGAAACAATAAGATACAACAATTCCTTTGAGGCGTAAGTTATTATAGAATTTCTTTGATCGACGCTTATGTACCAGAAGTTCTGCTGTAGTGACTCTTTTATATACTGTACTTCTTCTTTACAAGAATCGTCAAAGACTACTGTAAGCTTGGTTGTTAGGCTAGAGTTCTTAAAAACACAATGATGTGGTAGATAACATCATTGATAGTTCCTAATTTTGCCATATCGTTTAAATTCGGAATACCTTTGTTTTAATTCTTGGTTTGAATGAAATCGTCTTTCTATGTGATCAAAACGCGATTTCGCTAAATCATATGTATTACTTAACGAACTTTCACAATCGTTACACACATCTACTTGTGGTCTTCCGAACAACAGGCTAAACTTTTCCCTGAACATTTTGTTGTAATATTCATACTGCACTTTTGCTGTAGGGTACTTTCCAAAAATAAAGAATGCATTATTCGAGATAACATTCCAGATAATATTGTTCGCTCAATAATAGAAATAATTTCCGAAGGCTTCAAAGCATTACCACTTCTTTGCTTTCCTCTTTTGTCATTCGGAGTGCATCCCAGGTGTAACAAACGTCTGGTACGCCTTTCACGTCCATCCGAAACACCATGCAAGCCAAAAAAAGAATCCCTACAAACTTCTCTGTTAGCGTTCCCCAACATAACCTTATTAGTTATTTCTTGTTTGTGTTCTCTCTTTACGTGCTCGTTTACGCTTAATTGTTTTACCTATTACTAAGCCTTGCAGATATATATCCTGCTCATTTTTACAGGAAGTGTTATAAAAGTTTTGAAAATGTCTGCCTTTTCTATGTCTAATATTTTTTCGCAGAATTTGTGTTTGCAGTTACAAACTGAATTCGAGCTTTTTTTAATTTTATTTTCTTGATAGCATTAATCATGCCTTGTCCGTTTCTTGGATGCCGTAGGTTCAGCCGAATGTTCAAAGTCACTCAACAACAATGAATAAAGTTATTGCATAAGTTTTCGTGCTAAATAGAATATATTAAACACAAAATTCACTACATACGTCTTTAGTCTACGTTCAGCACTGACAAACTACACACGAACACTGTTGCAGTTACAATACTGCAAACGCTGTTCACTGCTACACCTTTTTTTTCAAAGTTACGACAGGGAATTACTATCTGTACCTAGAAATTGTGAATTACAAATATTACATGATATTTTTGCTGCTGATTTTTTTAGCTACAGATAGGTTCGCAATCACTGGGCGACGATGAAAATTGGAATTTAGTGTTGCTTCAATTTGTGTGAAAATAGTCATTAATTGTTCAAAAGTAACCAAGTTATTGCCAAGCACTCTTTTTATGTGATATTTGACGGATTTCACCACCGCTTCCCATAATTCACCTTGATGAAGACTACGCTGGTATAAAATCCCAATTAATGCTTTCCACAGAAACTGTATTTGACAGAGACTCATTATTTGTCAACAAAAATTTGCCTAAATTATCGAGTTCTGATTTAGCATCTACAAAATTTTTACCGTTATCTGAATAAACACGACTAGGTAAACTATGTCGTTGTCGTGAGAGAAACCTTCGAAACGCAGCAATAAATGCCTCGGTACTTAAATTAGTAACTGGCTCAAGATGGATAGCCTTTGTTGAAAGACATAAAAATACAGATATGGCCTTTAGTTGCACTACGACCGGGTTTATTTTTAATTTGCGATGGACCTGCGTAATCAGTAACAGTGACATACATTGATTCTAATCTATGTTTGAGTAAATTTCCTGTTAACTTTCTTGCATTTCCCGGACTGACTCTAAAACATTTGACATGTATGAATAATTGTTCTTGCTAAATCTCTACCTCCAGTTGGCCAGTAGTTCTCTCGTATCGAAGCTAATGTGTGTGCGGGCCAGTACGAAGAAGACAAACATGTTCATACCTTACAATCAATCTAGCGAATGCATGCTTGCGTGAAATAAGGTGTTTTTATTGAAATCAAAATTCGAGCGTCTTAAATTCCCTTGAAAATGACTACTTGTGATAATAAAACTTACCTTGTCATTGCTGCATTTATCTCAGATATTCGTAGTGTGTTACTCCTAAGTTTTTGAGATGATTTGCAATTCGTAATAGACCTTAAACACCAAGCTATAATTCGTTTTATCTTTATAAGTTATGATGTAGAGCTAAACGGAAAAGATGTTTTTTATTGTAGCTACCATTAGCAACAGTTGTGATTTTGACTTCTGGTAAACCCTCAAAATTCTCATTAAATGTTCAATCGGTCATTGATCCTTTGATAAAACTAGCCAGTGGGGACCGTCCAACCAAATTGAATCACATAGACTATTAGGTGATACCCCTCTCGAGATTAAATCTTCCGGGTTGCTTTTTGTACTTATATATTTCCAATCCTTAATGTTAGACATTTCTTGTATTTCAAACACACGATTCGCAACAAGTACATTTAAGTTGATGACATATGTATCCAATTTAATAAAATTGTTGAATCACCAATAATATGTACTGTGGATATTAATCTTTGTTGCTGTCCTTTCCTTTGATACCACCTCTAGTTAATTGTTAATCTTTTTTTTTGCTTTCGCGCAAAGTAATTTAGTTGTCACTTGATTATTGGCAGATATCATCTACAATAGCATGATTTTAGCTATAATAATGCATGGACCTAACAAACCTAAAGGATTAAAAATCTTTGAAATTACGGACCACATTTCTCTTTTTGTTGTATCCGTTTTCCTGAAAATTCCCCCAATGTCGTACTGTAATAAATTTGTGTTTGAATCCCAAACAAGACCGAGTGTTTTCTTGCAATTTCCGTCATCTAAATATAAAATTGTATCGCAGTCTTACGACCGTAAATTAGATTTATTTCGTCATTGTTTTAAATCCTAATCTTAATTTAAACCCTGATTTACTTAATATTGTGTCTAACTCCCTGCCTAAGTTGATAGCTTCGTTTATTGAATTCGTACTAGTTAATGAATCGTCAACATAGAAGTCCTCCAAGATCACCTAGATGCAAATCGGAACTATTGTAAATTCTCATGTGCAACTTGCCGTAATGACCGAATAGCTAAATATGGAGCTGATGTTGTACCAAGTGTAACAGTATTAAATAATTTAGTTTTTGAACTGAAGTTTTCATGCACTACAGATGTAAACGTATCCTTGAATTCAACCCACGTTTCAAAATTACCGCCAAACTTTGGCAATTGAATTGTGGGTAACTTAAGATACCAGCGATATCATTTGTTACCGACTCTGTACTAGTTCGAGGATGATGCGAATGTGAATTTATGTTACTTTTCTCCTCAAGTATGCCTTTCGCCTGAGAATTAATCCGAATATATTCGTTTTCAAATGTCTTTCTCTCAGAATACTGTTCCTCTAACAAATCATCTTCACAAATTTGTTCAATTAATGATGAAACTTGTAAAAATTCACCGTATAATAATTCTTTTTTCGCGATTCTTTCATGTAATGCTAATAAATCTCCACTCGTATATTCTAATTTGTCTTAAATTGTATTTATATACCTTTTGAATATGGTAAAACTGTGTTTTATACCCCCACGTTTACGTATTAATACTTTCATGTCCGTCGTTATAACAAATTGAAAGAGTACCAGCGAATAAAATATGAAATGGAAATAAAGATGGATGTTTGTCTTGTGTTACCCAATTTCCTTGCCACGTGGTTACTCTGAATCTTTGGTTACTGCCGTATTTTTGCATTAGCTTATCCGTGCTTCCTTTCCACGTGGTTAATCTGCTTGCCGAAATATATTCGCCACAATCCGGCTCGAAGGACCACAAAATGTGAATTGTATTACTCATTCTTTCACCTGCTTCTTCTATCTGACGAGCTAATGACTCTACTTTCGAAACATGTTATGCCACCGTAGCATTAGGATCCAGCGAGCAGTTTGCTGACTTCTGATTTCTGTTCATATATAGAATCTAATTGGTCGAATATTTCATCTGAAAAATTGCAATTTTCAACTAAGGAGATTTGATTTTGATCAATCAATAACACACATTGCAATTGCATCCCGCTTGTTCCAATTCTTGGTCTCCTCTCCTTGGGGTGTCTTTTCCTTTCCTTTAGCTATCTCGTAAACACCTTTGGCACGTAGTGCACATTTAATTTGAACTTCCATTTTGCGCAGTTTTCACCATTGAATTTCACTAAGTTCATACTGTTTTCGTTATCTATATTGTAGGTTTTTTGTTGTTGCCTAGTTCGATTTCGAAGTGGACTTAACAATCCGACGAACGCGTTTCAGAAGATAAGAAAAAAAAGGCGACTACTTTACTTCACTTTTTGTCCTTTCTTGACTACCTCTGGGCCCATAATCTGTGGAGGTCCGGTGTGAGGTGCATCAAAGTAAAAAAGAAAGATATATGTAAAACAGAGTTTTAATGAAATCCTTTGAAACTAGTGTTAGCTACTCAATAATACTCTACTATGATAGTAATTGTTAATAAATGTATATATTGATAATAAAACGTCCCCTTACATTCGACTTGTCACTTCACTATCCACATATCCCATTCCCCTGAACATCGTTATATCTGTTCATGTCGTTCTCTTTTTTGAATTTTGGCGCCAACATTCGGCCTTCCGGCTTATTTACGTCCTCGTACAATTTTAATACATATTAGTAATTTAAGTAAATGAATCAACAATGAAACACATCGCAACAAGGTTTACGAGAACTTATTCTACTCTTTGTGAACACACTATATCTCTAACTGTCCCCTAATAAAGTTCATAGTCGTTCAATACGCTGGGTATCTTCCTCTCCTCTTTTGTCTCCCTCTGTTTCCGCCATCTCCGTTGTCTGGGTTTTCTCCTACTTGTGGTCTCTTATCTTCGCCTTGTTCTAAATCTCCTACTTCTTCTTCTTGGGTATCGTATAATTGCTCATTTGCTTGGGTTATAGATTCAACGTCATGGTTAGTGTCACTAGTGTCGTCTTCTACCTCTACCACATATTTCTTCATTGCATCGACTGGCACAATTCCCTCGTAAAACCTTTGACTTCTTTGTGTTTCTGGTAAATCCGCTACTCGGTATCGATCGTTCGGTAGTACCTGCGTGATAATGTTTGGCATTAACTTTCTACTTTGCCCTGTAGCAATTGGGTCTTTTCTTATTACTACCATGTCTCCTTCCACGCAGTTTCTTGCGTTGGCTCTTTTGTTGTAGCGTCTGCGTTGGTCTTCCTGGTCCCTCCGTATGTTGACTAATGCATCAGCTCATTTCACCTCTATATCTATCGCCTCTCTTCGTTCGCGTGTCTCATCTTCCAAAGATTTTCCATCGTAATTCCGTGGTTCGTAGTTCATCAGTAATCGAAACGGTGTTGTTTTAATTGACTTACGGTAAGTATTGTTTATACCATACTGCAATCTTCCTATCTGTCAATCCCACTCTCTGCCATCGGGCTCTTCTCTTAGGACAGCTAACGCTGGTGTCACAAAACGGTTTAACCTTCACGGCCTTCAGGTGTGCATGTTTAGTGAAGCCGTCCACCGCAACAATGATATACGAATTTCCGCTCTTACTTTTAACAAATGGACCCAAATGATCTACATGTATCGTGTAATACGGTATGCCAATCTTATCAATCGAGTTCAATCTACCGGGCCTTTTCCCTCCTGGACACTTATGGTATAGACACTCGATGCACGCGCCAATATACCCTCGCACGTAGCGTCTAATTCCTGTGTGTCTTGTTAGCGCCTTCATAATGCCTTGGATTTTCTCATCATTCCTTTGAACTACGACCAACCAATCTTCCTTTTCCAATTCTACTGCCAAAAGTTGTATCCCTTCTATGCAATCGGTTTCCTCCTTCTGTGGCAATGGATTTCTTGATAATCCATCAACGTGTCGCATTCGCTCAGCGGGTCTATGTTCTATTTCGAACTGAAATTCTAGCATTTTCAACCATGATCGACCTATCCTTGGAATGAGATCACTTTTGGAAAATACGCTTCGTACTGCTGTGCAGTTTGTTACAATTTTAAAATCTCTTCCAATTAAATACGAAGGTAATCTTCCACATACCCAAACCACCGCCAAAGTTTCCAATTCTGTAAAATGGTATTTAGCCTCTTCCTTGGTTGTCTGTCTGTTAAGGTATATAACCGGATGCCAACGTCTGTTCTCATCGCTTTGGAGCATAACTCCTCCTAACCCATTCTTACATGCGTCGGTGTGTATTTCTAAAGGAGCATGTTGAGAATACAACATTAACAATTGGGTTTTCACACAATTTCTGCCTTAGGGTTTCAAATGCTTCTTGCTCTCTCCGTTCCCAGATCCATAATGCGCTCTTTCTCAATAGATCAGTCAGGGGTCTTGCAGTCAAGCCATAATCTTTATAAACCTTCTGAAATACGAAGTCACCCCCAAAAATTAACATACTTGATGTATGTTGGAGGTACTGGAAATTCTTTGATACACAGAACCTTTCTGGATCTGGGTTGTATTTGTCCTGCTTCAATTCTATTTGCGTACAGAATAAAGAGCATTTCTTCGGATTTAAAGTAAATCTTGCCTTCTGTAGAATCTTTAGCACTTCTTTCAATTTTTGTAATCCTTCCTTAATAGCCGCACTTGGAACCAACAAGTCATCCATAAAAGCCATTACTACAGTATGCCTTAGAGGTCCCAATACTCTGTTTATCATTTTCTGGAAAACTGATGGTCCATTCACGATTCCAAATGGTAAACGCGTAGATTGGTAGTGACCATCGGGAGTCACAAAAGCGGTTTTATCCCGTGAGCGTTGTTCTAATGGCATCTGATAATACCCAGATTTCAAGTCAAGTGATGTAAAGTAACTCTTTCCTTCGAGCCTATCCAACTGGTCATCTACTAAGAGTAGTGGGTACTTGTCTTTCTTTATAATGCTATTGAGTCTTCTATAATCTATGCAAATGCGTTCTTCGCCATTCCTTTTCCGCACTATCAGTATAGGGCTAGCATACTCTGAACAGTAGTCCCCGACGATACCAGCCATTTTCAATTCTTCTGTTATGTGTGCGTCAACGAACAGAACTGTTGTTATTTCAGAATCACTAGTCAACGTGACAAAACCTACATACGTCACTTTTTCAACCTTCTCAAAAGCATATGTTGTGCTGTTTCTGCTCCTAATGTTCAAAAATGCCTCCTCTCCTACTTTGTTATCTTTCATTCTGGTAGTAAAACGTAAAACTCGTACTGTCAGGTTGACCTAGTTTCCCGCTCCACTACTCTTCTTAACTATAGTAGGTGTACCCTTTATATATCTTATAGTAAGATTTATCTCACCATGCATCACTCGCAACTTTAAGGCATCCTTACAGTCAGCAAACAAAGCTCTCTGGTGAGGAGTTTCATCGCGTTCGAGGAACACTCCCCTGCAAGTATCCACATTCTTAAGTTTGTGCTTATTCTTCATCAGATCAGGAACCATATATGAATTACCCAAGACAACTCTCATCGGACGAGGCTTACGACCTTCTTCCTTTCCTATACGAGCAATATTTGCCTCTGGAATTACCCAATTCCTATTACCAGTAATTGTAGCAAATATGCCATTTACTGTTTCAGCGTTACCGCCCGCATCACACTCAGATACCCCATAAATTATTACATTATTTTCCCTTTGTACCTGGTCTTTTATTTCATGAACTATGCTATTAAGCAGTTCAGACGATAATTTATCAGGTTGCGCCTCCAATTTGGCAGCCGGGCGTCTATATTTTTCAACATTAGTTTTAACTCAGAAAACTGATCAACAGCTTTGGTACACGCATTGCAAGAAAATTTCACGCCCTTGGTACGTTGACGCGTAATCCGTCTAGCATTATCAACAAGCATATTGATGCAATTGACATGCAAAAAATTCTTACATCCGTCGCATTGTAATGATGGCACATTGTCCTGCTTATTACAGAGTACGCATAAATTGGCGGCATTCCAATGTGCAGCATTCCAATGTGCTTTTCCATAGTTGTGCATTACTCTGGCAATAACGTTTGTTATGTAAGCGATGTTTGGTGTGGCCGCTGTTGCAATAAAGATGAGGGATCCAATAAGTTTCCGATAGGGAACTACTTCGCTCATGGGTTGAATATTGGGGTCGGTCACACACATACTTGGATTTGTTAAAAATATGTATATCAAACAATATATAACTGTTTACAATCTTGTGGCGCCACTGTTAATGGCATGTAATATATGGTTCATAATAAAGAACAGTTAGTTGCTCGTAGACTGCTATGCTGATTACTTGTGTTTTATTCCGTTTAACTGTGCAAATTCAATAGGATTCTCAGGTAATCGGCATCCCTTGGATTCTGTAAGATTAAAATGTTTCAGCTAGGTTTTCTATGTAACTACTTAACCAATGGGAAATTGATCTAGTCTTGCTATTTCTAGTAATCTCCAAGCCCACAAAATGATCTGGTTGTCCAAATGTTATTTTAAAAACATCTTGAAGTTGTTTCGCTATCTTGAGTAACACTGTTCTAGTCTTTGTTAATATCAGTCCATCGTTCACGTACAGAACTAGTATTACAGGTTCGTCATTGAGAGTTCCTTGATAAATGCACATATCACTTTGACATTGTTTGAGTCCAATTTCATTTAAAATGTCACTCAATTTTGTATTCCAACAGCGCGGTGATTGCTTTAGTCCGTACACCGATTTTGTTAATTTGCACACTATTCCGGTTTTGACACTTATACCAGGTGGCGGTTCCATGTAAATCTCCCCACTAATTTCACCGTATAAAAATGCTGTCTTCACATCAAATTGTAACAATTCTTATTTCTGTTGGGCTGCTAATGCTAATAATATCCTTATGCTATCGTACCTTGTTGTAGGAGCAAATGTTTCATTGTAGTCGATTCCAGGTATTTGTGAAAAATCTTTAGCACAAAGCCTAGCTTTGAAACATTTGAAACATTCTTGTTGCCTAGTGGTTTCTTGACTTTAAAGACTCATTTCGATCCTATCGCTTTCTTGTCGGGTGGCAGTGTCGTCAACTCCCACGCATTGTTTTCTTCGAAGGAATCTAATTCTACTTTGATTGTCTCTTTCCAATTTTCTTTCTGTGAATTTTCCATGGCTTCATCATAGGTTAGAGGAATTCCTATTTCGGCAATATTAAACTCGTTTTCAACTTCGTAACCCTTGAATGGCATCTTTAACTCTCTCCTTTGTCTCAGATTGTATAAAGCATTATCTGGTGTTTCGCTGTTTATTTTATCGTTCATGACATCCACACGTTCATTTTCTAATGTTGCGTCTGCATTTGTTGAAGTTTTATTTGGTACCTCATTATTATGACTATCGATGTCTTCTCGACCACTGTCTATATTTATTAATACAGTATTTTTTCTGGGTGTTGTTACTTGGTTGTCTTCATTGAAGGTTACATGCCTAGAAACTTTTATTTTTCCTGTGATCTCATTATATAACCTGTAATTCGTGGAATTTCCATCGTATCCTACCGGAATGAGTTTTTCACTTTCATTTTCTAGCTTTGTTCGTTGGAAGTCAGGTACATGTAAATAAGCATTGCATCCAAATACTTTAAGATGTTGTTGGGGTTCTGTTTAAAATATAAACTGCTGTGTTTACAGCCTCTGCCCACAGCTTCAATGGCATGTCTTTGTATTGTATAACATCGCTCTTGCTGACCACAATTGTTCTATTTTGTCTTTCACATCTGCTATTTTGTACAGGTGCATATATGCCTGTATTTTCAAAAAGAATGCCATGTTCACAATATCCAGTGCAGTCATCTTTAAATAATAAAAAGTATCTAGATCCACCAACTCAGTCGGTACTCATTGGTCCACATATGTCACTGTAAATTAATTCGGCAGGCTTCGTTTTCTGGTGCTGAATTGGCGGGAATTTTAATTTATGCTGTTTTGCGTACACACAACTTTCACAAAAGAATTCTTCACGATCACTTAATTTTATTGAATCAATTATGTTCTTTGAAAATAGTTCTTTCAAACTTTTCGTGTTTATGTGCCCTAATCTGTTATGCCACTCTTTTAAAGTTCCTTGTGATGTATTATTTGCTTCGGGTGTTACTGTTTTAGTACGCATTAATAGTTTATAGAGATTGTTGCCATCACGAATTGCATTTTCCACTAAGTTATCTGCCTCGAATATTTCTGCTTTTGTATCATCTTTAGTGATCGTAAAACCTTTCTTTGTAATAGTACCTTCAGAGAATAAATTTCTTCTTAATCTAGGAACATACCAGACTTACTTTAAATTTCCATCATACCATCTATTGTTGATCCATTTGTCAACACAGACTGTGCCAATTCCTTTGACATCCAGTTGCTCATTATTGCATAGTTTAACAGTTAAGCCGTTTGTTTCTTTGAGAGTTGTGATTAAGAGTCGTGTGTGAAGCTCCACTATCCATTATCCATGTTGTCTCGACATCACTTATGAGTACTTCTATTTCTTTGTCGATCTTAGTGTTGACTGTTGACTCTCATTTTATTTTTCTGTCCAAAATTTATTTTGGGTGCACGACAATCTCTTGCAAAGTGTCCCTTTTTGTTGCAGTTATAGCATGTAAATTTTGCTTTTGCTCCTTTTGATTAAGGTTACTTGATTTCTTTGAACTAGTGGCTATTAAAGCATTTTCAGTTTCAGTATTCATCTGTTATTTTAATGCTGCGTAAATCCAATTTTCCGTCCCATCCGATTTAAGATCCCAGGATATGCATTTCTGCCACAATTTCTTCTTCAGACAATATCATCTGTGCTACCAACACAAAATGAAGAGGTGTCATCGTCAATATTAACAGAATTGAAATATTTATTATATTTATAATTTAACTTACAAAATAGGATACGGTGGCTTACAATAGTAAAAAATAAAAAATACCCTTACCACCTCGATGAGTGAAGAACTCGTGGATACGTATTTCGGCAACTAAGTTGCCATCC
>JARFOC010084320.1:0-14312 GCA_031763485.1 Osmoderma eremita
TTTATGAATGATGTTCTTTCGGCACAAGGTTACAAATGCTTTATAAGGCCTTTGTAACTTTTTATGAATAAGACCGTAAGAGTGCAACCACAGTCGACTGGTTTTAATGCTTGAGTGAATGATCATTTGTCTTCAAGTATTACAACCGGTGTTGAAATGATTTAAATTATTTGAATAAAATCAGGATTTAAATCATAATTAAAATCAAGGTGATTTTTATTTGAAAAAATCATACTTTTGTTTGTAATAATCCTTTATATTTTTTGTACATGTATTCATACAATTGTTTTACGAAGAAAAAAACAAAAAAATGTTCATTATCTACTTAAAATATTTTCTAAATACAAAGAGAAACTGAACAAACATAGGAAAGGGATATACAGAATGAATTCTTGCCAGCTGCCGATAAGTTCAGTAAAGATTAAAGAAACGGCTGGAGCCTTCCGTTTGTTAGGACAGAATACTCAGCTGTGCGGATGCTGGGGAATGTATGGCGTGCTTCATCTTTATCTAATACGTAGATACATTGGACAAATACATTTATTGCCCCACATGTTAGGCTCCCTATATGCAGCACAAGCTCATGCAATCGGTATGCCTTGTTAATACAAAATATATCCTTGAGAAGGTTAACTAATTTAACAGATACTAAAAAAATAGTCTTTCTAAATCTGAAGAAGTTTTATTGCAATGTTTAAAAGGAAACGCTAATTTGGATGCTTTTTCATAAGCCAATCTATTTCTTGATTCCGAATGGACAAACCTATTTGAGGAAAAAGTTTTTTTGACATCCGCAGAAAAAGCATTTGCACACAAAATTGGCACGATGATATCCATTGTTTGATTAATTTTTGGAACGTTCTTATGAGATCTCCATCATTGTGGAGTTTAATTCTAATAATTCTATACTTTAGAATAAGATTTGACGAGTATTTATTTTTACTTCTAATAGAATCAACCACATAAACTAAGAAGTGAAAAAGCGTTGTAGCTTGTTAATATCTTTTCATAAACTTCTGTTTTATGTTGTCTTCAAAACTTAAAAAAACGGTCTTAAATGTTTCCATTCATCAACTTCATGAGACACACCGACACGTTTCGGATGAATTCTGTCAAGTCTCATAGAGATTGGTTTTTGTAATTTTTAAAAGCCTTCGACCATACGTGTAATTTTAATATTCGAAGCCTTTTTAAAAATCAATGGATTAATGTCATCTTCATTTTCTTCACAGATTTGTAATAATTCCGACCATTCACTGACATATGAGAAAGTCGAACGTCTTGAGGTAGTATTAGTTTCTTGCCTCCTTGCTCATTGTACTAAGCATTAAGCAAATGTGTATTACGAAAATATTTTACAACTCGAATTATGTGTTTATTTTTCCAAATCTTTAGTAAGCAAATTCAGTATATCGGTAGAACACCCATAAGTTATAATGGTATATTTCAGATGCAGACGCTTTGTAACTATCCCACTTCTGAATTGTAAAATCAAGGGTAAATTAAACCTGTCTGTTCTCCGTTAAATTCTATATTCAACTGCCTACGTACACATCACCAAAAGTGTATGTGCCTCATTGTCCTTTTTATAATATGCAGGACCACTACCTATCATACTAATATTAACAATATTATTCTAAACTAATATACGATTAACAATAGTATCAATGCTTAAAATAAATAAAAAAATCATGTTTTTTTTTTCAATAAAAATCTATGATTTCTTATTATTTCTCCTTTTTTTCCTCTTTGATTTTTATCATCTTTGATTACAACTGATGAGGCACCAGTATTGTATGGAAAAGACACACACGGAAACCGATTAAACTTTGGCGAAGTGTTATTAGTTTTGCAGTTTTATTAATTAATGAATAAAAGTTTAAGACGTACATGCACTAGAAGCTGTATAACATTGCATATCTATCACACAAATGCGCAAATATTTGAGTATCAGTAACTAATAAGTACCTACATAATTATGATATATGATTTCGTCTAACTTAAATAATAAAAAAAAAACATCAAGGATTGATTAAAAAAATAATTAAATAACTAAAATAATCGAAGAAATAATTTCTTTCGATTACCCACCCCATTAATTTTCAGTTGTTTTATCTATGTGGTGCTAGCTACTGCCACAGATTCGACAAAGGCCCGTTAAGCCGGTAGTCGGCCAACAGCAATAACAATAACAACGGCTAACAGTTTTGGGATCCAGTTTATTGTTGGGTGTGTGGGAGCACACTAATTTCCGGGAATAAAGATAGACGCTAACTTTAGAGTTGGATATTTTAATTAGTCCATTGGGAAATCTTCTAGTTTTCCGGTTCCTCGGCCTATATACGGTTTATACACTCGCTGCCTCCAGCGACCTTCCGCGTGTCCGAACGAAGCCATCAATATCAAGTAAGGTGGGCTTATATTTATTAACGCCAGTCTCGATATAAGAGAACATCTGTCTTCTGACGTGCTGGAATATTCTCCCAATATTTTTCGTGAGAGTTAATTTATTTAATTTTCAAATAATAATCAAAGGAGATGTTGATTAGGAACGCTGCTACAGTAAGGACGCAGGCATATAATTGGTTCTTGTTAAATGAATTAAAACCAAATCTAAGCAAGACAACATATATTGACTTTATATTAGATAACAAAGAGGTATATAAAAATGTCAATATATTAGGTGTCTTTATGGACAGGCAATTAACTTGGGCTACTCATGTTAATAAACTACAAAGCAAAAAGGAAAATAGCTCCACCTGTTTATAGCATCCTTGGAATAAAAAGGATATTAATTCACCAAGCTACGAAAATGGTATGCATACGACATCTGTAAATAAAGTAATGAGGGATTTGTTTATTCGATTGAAATTACAATTCCACCTTGTGGCCTTCAAAGTAGTTGGCTTGGAAACTATACAGCGCTGGATACAGGTTGTCCTCTCCTCATAACTTCTGGAACTCAAATACTCAGATACTAGAATCGCCTTCAGTTAGTCGGTTACGGCCTTTTCAATGTTCTCCAATGTCCCAAAATGATAGCCATTGAGAGGAATTTTCAACCTTGAGAAAAGTAAAAAGTCACAAGAGCTCAAATCTGGTGAATAAGGGGCTGCGAAGCCACAGGTATGCTTTTCCCTAAACCTCGTCAATTGAATTCGTTGGGTGGCAAATGTAAATTCCGCTAGGGGTTGAATGATACCTCATTTAAAAGGTTAAGTAATTTGCAATACAACGTTGCATAACTTTCTCAAAATCGATCGTACCGTTTCCCGAGAAATTAGCTTTTGAAGATAATTAATAGTAATTTAAAGAAAACTAAAGTTAATTTCACGAACGCCATGAAATCGATTCCAAACAGTGATACACCATTGTACCGCAAAATATATAAGCTTTTAAATGAGGTATCATTCAAACCCAAATGTAATTTCGAAATTTTGGGGTTGCGGCTTGAGGTTGCAGATATGAAAAGCATTTGGTCCGCAAAAATTGTCTACCTTCAGTCAAAAAAATTGACATGTTTCAACCATTTTATAAAAGGAGGCATTGATTCTTAAATATTCACAGTTCAATATTCTTTTTTTCCCTTTGACATTTCTCTTTTGTATCTTGAGGTGTATCTAAAGGTTTGATTTAGAAAAATTTATACATCTTTGTATTGCAAATTATCTAAGCTTTTAAATAAGGTATAACACAACCACTAGTGCAATTAAAAATTTCTGGGGGTTGACACCCCTGCCGCTAGAGGTTTGAAGCTATAAATATTATTTGGCTTCCAAAAGTTGTCCCCCTACGATCAGAAGTTGACGTGTCCCAGCGATTTTGTAAATATTCAGGGTGTTTCGTTTTGCAACGGACATCCCCTGAACCTATAATATGAATGTTTATTCACTTATATATCTATTATACATTGGCTTGAAATAGTAGAAGTAAATCAGAATACCCCTAGTACCCGAATAAATAAATCTATATACGTGTTATTCCACTCGTGATCTCATGAACATAATTTTCAAGGTTTTTTTTTACTATGTCTGACACTTTTTTCCTTTAACTCTACCTGTCAAGATTTATTTATTCCCTGTGGTGCTAAGGCTATCTTAATTTAGTTCTTCTTCACACATTATTATATATATTTTTATTGACAACTTATTGTAATAGATATCACAATAAATAATGCTACGTATACCCGAAAGAAGTTATAGGACTAACAATGAGTGGAGGATACAAAAGATACTAACATCAATGTATTGTATAATATCTTAGAGTAAACATGGAACAAATGTATGAAATGTTTTAGGACAATATTGGAAATACTATTATTTAAAATTAGAGGTTTTTACAATGGCATAATGTGAAAGATTTAGTATTGTGATGAATATCTTTACTATTATTGCATAGAACCCTTCTTAATCATGAAGAAATAAAACTTTGTAACAGTCTATCATACTTGATTTTCTTAGCATTATGTATGAATTAAAATAGCTTCCTACAGTACTGTGACAAGGGTAAAAGACAAAAGAATGACTAAACAACTGAAGAATCGATACGAGGGTAATAAAAGAAAAGCGTGACAGCGCCAATTTTTACGACCCTTCATGGCCTATATCGGAATCTGAGAAAAATAAGAGAAAAACAAAGAGAAAAAGCTAAGAGCTTTTATGAAGCAAACAAAATGCGAACGCCGGAGGAACGAGGGACAGTATTGAAGAGATGTGCGTGCGTCAACGGAAGCGGATGGGGGGTGGGGGATACGTCGAAGTGAAGGCAAATGAGGCGAAATTCATTAAATCATTACCGCGGGAGAAATTTTTATGCTCGAGTTGCGTATCTATTTGAGAAAGATAGGGGTGAATTTAAAACGGAAAATCAATATCTGGCTATTTGACAGAGCGCGATCCGACCTTGAGTCATATTACCAATTGGTGCCGTTTCAGTTTAAATTCTCCAATAACATCGGACCTAACAATAGACGTTGATACCAACAAAAGATCATCTGTAATTAGCTAATGGTTGTATCGAACGTGCTATCCATTTGAAGGAAAGTAAATAGCGCTAGACTATCGTTACTTTTAATCCTTTTCGCCAATCTTTCGTTTTTTACAGTTAGGTAAAAATCGTTTTTGATAGGTGAGTACGAAAGTATTATAAATAGTACTAGCTGGAGCCATAAATAAGAGCGTAGACAATTTCTTTTTATGTGTTAATCGATGGAGGTAAATATGAGACGTACTTAGTTGGAATATCGTTAAACACTATTTTCGTTTTGGTTATATTTGGTAGATTTTAATGTCAAGGCCGTTCAAACAATAAAATTCTGCGCGCCGTTGTATTTATACCAGCTTAGTAGAAGGGAAACTAACATCTTCAAGTAGAAGTGTGTCAGAATTGTACGTAATTACAATGAAAAGCTTTCTGCAGTTACTGTATCCAAGATAAAAATGCTTATTATATTACGCATGTACATCTGAACCATTATTTAAGTCATCTTTGTATAGGTAATGTTTAATGGTGGTTTTTTCATACATTTCGATTCCAAGCAACTACCCCGAGCATCCTTTTCCAATTGGAACATTCAAAACATTAGTATCATTAGTAAAGAAGCGAATTTTGCGCTGCGTGTCGGGAGCGTAGTTTCGCTGCGGTCCGCTGAACGTATGTCGTGCGTATTCCCTCTGATATGTAGGCTTATCTTATGGAGTGTTGTATGTGTCAATAATGTCGTAGTTAGCTAGTTCGAGAAAAAGACCATTGTCGGACCAAGCAAATAAGTTAGTAACTGAATATCCGGATTACGATGGCGCAAAAATTATATGTTCAATTTGCGATAAAAGCAATTCTTATTTGATTTATGTGCAACAAGAATATTACGAGGTGTGTAAATAAAGTAATGAGACTGATTTCTTTAAATATTTTTATTTGAATATAATTACAATTGAACGTTGTCTCCCTCAAAATAACTCCATTGGGAAGCCACACGGCGTTGGAGACGGTTTTTCCATTCCTCATAGCAGTGCTGGAACTCGGATATTGGAATCGCCTTTAGCTGGTCGGTTACAGCAGTTTGAATGTTTTCGAGTGTCCCAAAATGATGTCCCTTCAGATGAATTTTCAATCTTGGGAAGAGGAAAAAGTCACAAGGGCTCAAGTCAGGTGAATAAGGAGGCTGAGGAGCCACTGAAATATTTTTACTGGCCAAACAACCGTTTATGAAAATTGCTGTGTGACAAGGCGCATTGATGCGGGATCCAATCGTTCTTGATGTTTGGTCTCACGCGCATGACCTTTTTTCGGAGTCTTTCGAGACCCTCTCGGTAAAAATGTTGATTAACTGTCTGACCTTGATGCACGAACTCTTTTGAACGATTTTCTGGCTATCAAAGAAACAAATCAGCATGCCCTTGTTCTTTGATTTGCTCATTCTTGCTTTCTTGGGCTTTGGAGAGCCTGAAGTGTGCCATTCCGTGCTCTGGCGTTTTGTTTCCGAGTCATACTCGAACACCAAACTCTCATCACCAGTAATGACACGTTCCAAAAATTTTTCATTAATTTCAATCGATACCAAAAAGTGAAGGGACCTTTCTCTCCTGATGTCCTTTGGTTCCTGCGAAAGGTTTTTTGGAACCATTTTCGAGCAGATCTTTCATTTGTAGAACGCACTACGAAAATTGGGTTCACGGAAAAAACGACAACGGACAACCAAACGACTTGATCGAGTTCAAACTTGCACTGAACGCGTATTACGCGTCAGTCTCATTAGTTAATTTACACACCTCGTTTACGTTACGTCATTCTCAAAATTCATTTATCCTTTTTTATTTATGCTCTAGTATTTTGAACTCCAGCCGGTCATTGCTTTATCTTTCAACGGAATAATTTTATCGCTTACATGACGATTAATATTTCTTTTATTTGGTTATTTTTATTTCAATATAGAAGCTATCAACTGTCTACTCTAAATTCTCTATCTAAATTTCGATCACATATGAGTAGTATATCATTACGTATATTACACAGAAACTTAAAATTCAATCTGAAATCTCAGATAAGCTCGTAAATTTTAGTAGACGAAGTAGACTTATTGAATACAGTTACAGGCTTAATGCTGTGTAGATTGACGGAATGGAACTTGTCTAGTGGAACGTTTGGGATTTTTATTTGGCAATAAATTCTCTTCTTCACAGTTTATTGAGTTTAACTACATATCTCAGATCCGATGCTATTCCGGATTTATAATTATAGATTCTCTGATTGCTTTCCAATCTCTATTTTATCTTGATCTTGGTTTATATATTTGAAACAATTCGTAAAAAAGATATTTTTACAAATCTATTTGATTTTTTACGTTTTTGGCTGTTGTTGTGGTTGGTATTCTGTGAAGCTATTCATAATTGGGGATCGTTGAACTGTACACATAGTAACTGGAACAGTGTAATGGATGGAGTTAGCGTAAGAAATGTGAGACCGAGTGAGATAAATAGTGTGGTGGGATTTGTGTTTCGGTCATACTTATTCTGTTATATGGATATTATCTGTTGGTTGTTATTGATTTAGCTTAGGTGTGTATTAAAGAACATTAATTTATTAAAACGGCTGTGGATTGTGTAGCATATGGTTGTGAGAATACATAAATTACATATTATTAAATATTACTTTAAATTACTTTAAAACCACTTTGCAGAGCGCGTATAACAATACTTTCATTCATTCTTATATACGAAGTTAGGAACTTCGTTAATATTTTTATGGTTAATATTATTTTAATAAATAGACCTGAAGTCCATTCACTTTAAGAACATAGTAGATGGCGCTGTAATCGGCGCCCGTATAACACTGCCAAAATTTAACTCCATTAAATAATGGCCGGTAATTTGAAAGTAAAATGCCAGTTTTATTGTAAGCTTTGTCAATTTCTTTGGAAATAACACTAAATTCTAATGACAAATATTTTAGTATAATGTTTAAGAGAAATATGCGTTTACCTTTATCTAAGTTTATTTAATCCAACCACAAAAATGGAAACAACTTTATTTCAGATATATTCTATATTTTACGTATTCAAACACGGAATAAAATAGACGTCTATAAGACACTTTCATGGTTCTTTTTTAAAGTAGCTACAATTATCAGAATTATAGAACGATATACAAATTACTTCAAATATCATTTTTTATGTTGACGATGCGGAAACATCACTTTCCGATGATGGTCCAGTATTAGCAGTGATAATAAATTCTTCCATCATTTCTTATACGATGTTATCCAGCCCATACATCTTACTTTCTTCGGCAATGGTGTGTTTGCTGCAATTTGTCCATGCTTCAGCTGGAGTTGCATAGGTGGAGTTTTTCAATTAATAATTATTTTACCTCTAGGAATTTAAAAGTTTTGTTATTTGCAGTTACATATTTCTTCACTTGAGCCCATACGAGTTCTATCGGATTTAAATTGCAATGATACGGTTGCAACCTTAAAATTTTACGACTAGTTTCTGCTACCATCTCATCGATTACATAGGGTATCGGATTATTTTTTATACAGCTTTAGCGAGTTCCAGAAGTTCAACTTTTAAGTATGAGATATCCCAGGAAATTCCTCTTGAAGCAACCCAATTAAGTAACATATTCTTTTCCATGCTGTCGTTTGCATTTTTTCTGCCTCGACGGAATGGTATGGTGCATTATCCATTGCAATAATACAATTTGGTTCTAAAAAGGGTAGAACATTTCTCATCTACTTTGTAAATACTTTACTATTCATTTCCTCGTGGTAATCGGAGGATTTTTTCGACTGAAAATATAGCGACCCATCTTCAACAAAACCACTTATTACTCCCAATATGCAGTATTATAATTCTACTTCCTTTTCTGCAATATGATAAACACAATATAACGAGAAACACAAGAAACAACCAAATACGCAACCAAAAGCAACCGAAGAAATTCGACAACTAACATTCAAAAACCTAGCGATTAGTGATATTTCATTTTATCCTACAGGCAGCTATTTTCGTGGTGCGTAATTTTGCCTTACGTATTTGCCAATAGCAAACGTCCGAAATATAAGCCCAATATCTTGCCCAACGCTATTTTCTTAAAGTGAATGATGTATAGTTACAATTTTACCCGGCTATGCGACATTGCGCATTGTAATGCGCGAGTTTATTGCAATTTTTCGACGGAGTGATACTACTGCTTAGGTATACTGTGGTATTGGTGTAAAGTCATAATATGTTTAATGAAAACCTTTGTATTTACTGTTCTCCTGCATTTAGAAAGCCAATGTAAACAGAGATGGTGAAATACCTTAATTGTATTAGCATCCAGCGTTTTCCGCATTAAGAGTATCATCCCTCTTTCATTCACTATCGCGGCCATTTCAAATTTCGCCGCGATAAGCGAATAACTACAAGACCGTAAACGTTCCACTTTATATTCATACACACTTGTCTATACATGAACATCAGATGCAGATGGCTAGAGCGTGTTGTTGTTTATACAATTTCTAGCTTTCCAGCAGTCGTGCACGTTTCTGCCGGGTGTCGTTCGGCGAGCGGTATTCCGCATACAACATATCTGACTTCCCAAAGTTTCTGTCGCCCGGCCGCGCGCTCCGATCTTCCCCCGATACGGTCAGTTTATCATTGCCCTATGCTGAATTATTTTGAAGCGTGGTCGCGCACAATATGCCGTTCTCTCCCGAGCGCGCTGTTGCGTCATCAGTTTGCAAGTGTGCTACGGCCACGGTTACGGCCGCGGCATTCATGCGAACTCCCTAACCAGATTACCGGACGCTGAATTTCGGGTTTAAATGGACGCTTCACATGCAGAACGTGCATAGGTGTATGTATGTGTTTCTACCGAGTCGGGTTAGCCACGATTTTCCTATGTGAGTAATTCAATAATTAGATGATCAAGCGTATATAACTAAGCTTATTGTCGCAGAAGTTTTAAAGCAGGAACGGATTATATAAAATTGCTGAGGTTTAAAGTAGCACATCTCAATTTAGAATATACACAAAATAAGTGTGTAAGTTAATGCAATTGTCCCAAGAACTCATAGAAGAAACTGTAAAGAACTTATAAAACACCAGACACTTGTAGTAAATGTTTAATGGTTAATATATACTAAAAGGCATCCAAAGGGTGCGCATACATATGAAACCGCAAAACTTTGCCTTCTCCGACCAGTCGGGGGATTGTTTTTTCAGATCGGGAGTATTTTTCCAAGATTGCGGGTATTTTTGGAAAATACATTGGAGTATAGAAGTATCGAGTTGCTCCCTGGAAAAATTTTTGCTTATTGATCGCTACCAGCGGGAGCTCGCTGCGAGTGACCGGTGCTCTCCCATTGGCTGGCCGTCACATCGTTCCGTCTTCCAGAAAAGTCAGACAAATTCCGTTGGCGGACATCAATATTTTGAAACGATATTTTGCGGCATTTTCGATGGTAAATGGGTCCGGGGGCCCTCGTAAACGCGCGGGAGATGTTTAGGCGTCGATACGCACTATTCCGAAAGGTCGTAAGCGGAAATTAGGGCGTCGACCACTCATGGAAATTACGCGTATCTTTGACAGCGCAAAAGGGCAAGATGGCGGGCATAGTGAACGTATTTGAAGATTATGTATGACGAAACGTCAGTTTGAATTATTTGAAACGTGAAGAAGTGAGATGACTGCAATGTTTTCTTCGTGGGCGATAATTTGAAATCTTTGCAGATATTTAAACCTCTGATTTTACGTTAGAGAAGACTGTGATGTAAATATAATATCAAAAATTCAAACCGTTTCACTGGAATCTACAGTTAGACGAAAGCATCGCTTTGATTGTTTTATCGTTCTTATTCTATCCCTCGAGGAAGCGAGAAAAAGAAATGGATTGTTGATGCCGATGGAACTTATTTCGTTTTACGACACTTGAGGCCAATAAACGATTCACTTTGTCTATATATAAATATCTAAAAACACTCACTGTCCAGTCAAGTCGAGTTGGAGTCAGAGTTTCGACTATAACAAAAACAAATTTTTAAATAATCTTAGTTATTTTATTTAGAAACAATTCTAAATGTTATGAAATCGATGCCCAATATTGTTTTAAGTTTACTGATTTATCATTATCAATAAACATAATTAAGTAGTTTAGAATAAAAATGTTTGTACATTATATGTATTGCTACTGTATGCAATCCGTTGGAATCTTGCTGAAAACTTATTGTACCCGTGTATTAAATAAAATCCCTTGTAACTTTTTCATTATTCATTTTAAGTAAATAGAATAACGGGGCTTTTAAATCACATATTACATATCTTAAAAATATTGAAGAACATACATAAAAAGAAATAACAAATTTTAAATTATTACGAAAACCCTTCATTCAATTGTTTTCTCTTAATTGCATCCTAATCAACACTGAATCGTTGCTACTTTAACCTATTTTGTAGGGTTAATAATAATAGAGTTAGCAACAGTGGGCTGATGTTTTTGAACACGCTATATCTGGTAATCATTTGTGACTTTTTTATTCTCTTGGGGAAGGAATAATCTCGTGTATCATACCGATATTATGCGGTCAAATTTTTTTTTTCGTAACAATGTCTCAATTTTTTGGAACGTTGGGATAGCACAGTGGCGAGAGCGCTAGCTAGACGTTGACGGTTCGGACAGAGGTTAGGCGAAGGTGCAGTAACATTGTTTCGTAAGTATCTGTATGATTTCTTCTTGAGGTGAATTGGTTTGAATTAACAAATTTATGTATGGTGTGATATTCTATGATAAGGTTTCAGTAACAAATAAATCCTATAATGTATAATGCGAACAATCTATGTTCGGATTGGCTCAACGAGACTAATTTGGTCGCTCTGAATTGTCCTTTGAAATTTATGCTGGCGTCTAGCGCTGGATCAGCCGTTCATCAAAGATCTTGGCCATTACTTCACGACACCATGTGCGGTTTTAAATTGACATTTACGACGAAGTAAGTTGTTTAAAATTCAAAATCTCTGTTCAGATTTACGTGGATAAAATTCCCAAAAAACGACTTCAGTTTGTAGTTTCAGATTACATATATATCTTCTGGGTTTACCAGTTTATACTGTGCATATTTGCACGTGCTTTTAACTTGCTCTGTTTAAAATTTTAAGGAGCACGACCTCTCAAAAACCGCCTCAAAAATTCATATCAGAGAATCCGTAATCGAAATGGATACGTCAATAGGGATACACTGACCTCGAAATGTTTATGGCCAACATTAAATAATATGAATAAATATACTATATTTAGAACTTTACAAATGGTTAACATATTCTTTAAAACAGATATTGTTGTTTGACAACTTGACAGTCACTTATACATACATTGATTTGATCCTTGTATAAATAAGCTAGGTGCCGTAGTGGCCTAGTGGGTTGGTTGCTAGACTACTAAATTGAAGGGCCCGGGTTCGATTCCCGGCCGGTGCCAATAACATCGATGGCGTTTTTACGGCCATGACTCGACTCAGGCTGTAAATATGAGTACCTGGAAGTCAAATTCTGGGGTTAATAATAGGCGGTTGGCTCATAGCGCTTGCCACGTTACAGTCTTAGTGTACCGAAAAAGGCTAATAACCGTGGCAGACCACACCCTGCCTTCCCCTAAGAGCCCTGGAGGCTTGTTAAAAGGGGACTAACTATTATTATTATAAATAAGCTAGATTAGAAGATGGCTTCATAATTTATCTTGGCATTTATAAATTTACAAAAAAAGTCATAAAATTTTGCTGCACGTTGACCTATTTTGTATGCACAAATTCTGATCCGAATTCCACATTTGAATAATTGATGTATGGGATAATGACACAAATTCAGAAACCTTCACGGTAAACAACTAAACGTTCCATCACTATGTGTTTACTTCTGCGTTGTATGTATGTATGCATTTCCTCTTCCAAATCTCTCTAATATTTGTCAACCTATTTCCGTATCACTTGATCTTTGGTTTCCTACGAGCGAGAGCTATACAATAGTATGATTGGCGCTCATTACTGTAGCAGCTAAGACAAAGGTAATTGTTGACGGTAGCGTTGCCATTCACGAACAATTTCTTGCAACATTTGCATATTCAATCAACGTCATCCCAGTGCTAATCCGTACATTGTGGCTCATTAATATTCGGCGAAGCTCGAAGTTTCTCGTTCGGCCACCTTGCCAGTTCATATGAGATAATCGCGAACAGATTTCGTTCGAACAAAAAGCGTGTATCCCCTCTCATATGCCGTCATTATTGACAAGTTGGGTGCTTGATGGATTGTTTTTCTTATAAACGAACGAGGTAAGGCCGGAACGTCCTCCTCCGGCACATCTTTCGATCGCAGGTACCCGCGACGGCGACTCGTCTCCCTCCCGCTACATGACAAATGACGTTCGCTAAATATTATTGGACAGGCATAAGCGTGAACGGGAGATTACGGCCGGGGCGAGAGTTATGTGTAACATGGGGTGGTCCGTGACTTGCTAATCTGAGGCCATGTATACTAATTATCCTTGCCTTCTGATCATGAATTCAGCTATTAGGTCCACTAAATCATTTAATGTTAATGCGAACCCGAGGATAATGCTCCGGCAAATACTCTCCCTTTAATAACCGCGGAGATATAGGCCGTTAACAACCGACCCTAATGATGCGTTTATTTGTATACACGAACTAGTTCGGAAAGGTGGTGGAGGGGTAGAAAGCCTGACGACGGAATGTAGACCATGTTTTCTGTCTTGTATACGGTCCGACCAGTGGCGGGCGTTATCTGAAAAAAAAAATGTGCGGAAAAGGTCAGAGGATTACCTTTTCATCGGGTGGACGGGTATTTTACGCGGTTTGTTTGGACTACCTTGACATACAGATGGTACCTTTTCTTCTCAGGGTCTTTGATGTATGTATCTCGTTGACCTTGTAATTGCATTTTTTTTCAAGAACTCCTCTTGTATTTTATCGCCTACCTATAAATACTAACATCATAGGATATATTTTGATAAAGAAAAGGTGGAAGAATAGCACTAAATCTCATCGTTGCTCGGCTGCCAAGTGTGTCTCAAGGCGTTGCTCCAATATAAACACTTGTATACAAAATAATTTATTTACTTGTACTTACTGAATATTCCAAATAGTACACAAACTAGAAGATCGGACCGTTTATCAAACGGTAGATCCTTGAGTTGGTTACCGATATTCTAAACCAACTCAAAGGATACGCCTCAAAGAAATTGTTTTTTTTTTGCAATAGGAAGTTGATTAATTTCGAAGTTCTATATTTCACCCAGAGAGGGCGCTGTGGGACTGTGTCG
>JARFOC010084331.1:0-14311 GCA_031763485.1 Osmoderma eremita
ATTCCCGAAACACGTGTCGTCCCGAATTAATTAATACTTGTGCGGGAGGAGTAATCCGAACAGTGTGTTTATTTATACTTCCAGTGTATTTTCAGCAGAAGAATCTTCAGTGTTAAAGTGCACATACAATGCTTCAGCTGACAGAGAAAATTGTTTAACGTTAAATGTAGCCAAGATAAGTTTGATTACCTTTGACATTGACAAGAAAAACCACAACTACAGATGAGCCTTTCAAACAAACCGAACCACTTTCAATGACTCGTCTATACGTAAATGTGCCACTACAAGGTTTTTAGGTTGTAAAGTGGATAAGCATTTATCATGGAAGCACCACATAGATTTAATTGCATTTGTATCAGCTAGTCTTTTTGCTTTTGTTTTCTAGCCGAAGTTCTTTCTCAAAAATATTATTTATTACTTTTGGGATTGATGTCGATTTTCTTTTGTTTTTTAAGGATGCCCATATTTTTACCATCATTGTTAGCTTCACCCAGATTGTTTGGAAAATGTTAATAGTACTATTTATTCTTAGCTTCAATATCAACGCATCATTCTATGGAATATTGCCCTACAAACCTTTATACAGTTTTTTCGAATTAATCCATCTGAAATATTCTACCAGAGGCCAAATCTTGAAAATTTCCCAAATGATAGCAAGACCAGTGAAACAATATCGCTTTAAACATTAATCGATGCTCAATGATATGCTGGAAACACACTTCTATGGAAATGAAAACAATCTATCTATATCTTCATCTATCTATATCTTCATTTAAGGTCTTGATTTCGCATCAACCAGAAAAAAACAGCGAAGTATAAAACTCCACTTGTAGTACACAATTCACCCCTGATTCACGCCCTGATCACTGTTCACTTTCATTCACATTCAACGTTACAGAGTTATTATACTTTGTTGACGTTAATACATTGATACTCAATATTCCTTTTCATAAAATAGTTATAAATCTAATAATAAACTTGTTATGAGTCATCAACACCATAATATTTCTAGATACTTAATGTAATAATATTTCAAAATAATCACGGTTTCACCTGTATCTTGGATTGATCAATAATGCCTACCTTCATATATGTATCACCTATTGCAACTTACTAATTGCTTCATGCTGTTACCACCAATGTTCAAGGTATAAAGTACTCGTATGTAGCGAACAGCCTTTGTATCGTAGTATAAGCTTTAGGTTTAGACTGGCATACGCAAGTAGAATTCATAATCCGATCAACGGCTGTAGTTCGCTCATATCACAAGCCACGTAATAATTCAATACAAGGACGCGTTAGGTTTTTATATTACAAAAGCATGAATCGCCGCAGTACTACACTGTCCTAATAACGCTGGGCGCTAATCCGATTTGGAACTGATAATTTCGTTCATAAATCATAAATACCTAATCATCTGGCCGAGTTACGTCACTACATTACACTCGGAAAGTGCAGCCGTATTATCGCATGCAAACATCCTGGGAATCTTTTATTATCTGGGATGTGTTGTAACTTTCGACTTCCCTCAGGTGCGCAAACAAGGATTTCGCATCAAGCGAGGGATTTGGTGCCGTGCTAATTCGCAAGATATTCAGCTAATTGTGTACTCATCCACTTCACCTCCGTATACTGCATCCTAGGACCGTCAAATGCTCGCATAGATTTTAGTTAGCTAAATAGTTTATTGTAGGAGGGAGCGAGTTGGAATTTTCTTTTCTCAGTAGCTCAGTACTTTTCTTAGTACCTAATGCATGCACGTGAGTGTTCTACATTTATTTACAATCAGCGGGCAGATATTTTCCACGCATCGACTTTTAAAGAGTTACTGTCATCAACAATTCAGCCACTATATTTATACAGCATGTTCCTTTCAAGTCAGCCCGCCACCTTCACTTTGAAACTGTTATTAAATAGGCGCTCTAGAAACGCACTATAATGTTACATTTTGTAATATGTTAAAGATCAGTAAACCAAAATATTCCAGAAGCTTAACATAACCCCAAAAAGACTGATAGGAACCCTTCATATGCCACTATTAAAAACTGAGTTGCGGAATTTAGGAGAGGAAAATCAGATGTAAAAGGAAGACCACTGTCTCCACTTGGAAAAACATTGATTCTGTCATTGATTTGATTTTAGAATATCGACAAATTGGACTCAAATGTATAGGAAAAGCATCGCACATTTCCTATGAATGTGTTTCACATCGTTCATTGCTATTCGGGTGCGAGACAGCGATCAAATGGATTCTAAGATGCTTGAAAGTTGATCAGAATTTTGGAGAAGATTCCTCAAAATTTTTGGATCGCCTTGTCACTATGGACGAAACATGAGTAAATTATTATGATCAAAAGATTAAAGAGCAATCCAAAGACTGGAAGTACTCTGGTTCGCCGCGACCCAAAAAGTTCCGTGTTCAAAAAGACAGCCGGCAGGATCCTTGGTTCAATTTTCTAGGACAGAGATGTGACAATTCTGATAGATTATTATGAACAGTTTAGAGGTATCACGGGATGTATTATACCGCGTTGCTGACTAAATTCTGACAGAAAATTGTGGAGAAACGCCGTGGAAAACATGCAAAAGGTCCTGCTTCTTTTGCAAGACGACACTCTTGCAAACATATCGCTGATTGCACTGCAAAAAAATTATTTAATTGATCTTTAATCGAAAACTTTCAAAGCATTTGAAAAGTAAAAGGGTTTCGACAAATGAGGAAACGGCCCATATACCGTTGGGGAGTGGATTGCGGACCGACATGAACATTCTTTAAGGGCTTAAAACTACTTTATGAATGTTCTGCTAAAAGTGTCTTAAAGTCTTAAAGGAGATTACGTTGAATGAATAAAATTTTATATTGAAATATTGCGTCATACGACTTACATGGTAGGTAAGTACAGTTGACCCTCCCTAAATCAACCTCATTTAATTTGAATTTTTCTGTAAATCGAATTCGTAATTTTGTATGTCCAACTGAATGGTAATTCATTTGTAAACGCCATTCTCCAATTCGCATTCTTTAATTGGAACTCTCCTTTAATAGAATAAAAAATTCCCACGTTTTATGAAAATTTTAAGCCAGTTTTCCTCCCTCTGAATGGAACATCAGTTTAATTCCCCTACAAATAATGTTTCCTTGTACGGCTCATTTTACTTGATGATATTTTTTGTTAGTACAGGTGTCTCGATTCAACTTAAAAACAAGTCCTGAATTTCTGCTATATTTTGGGGAATACATATTCAGTTTTGTTTCGTCGGTTGCTATCGTAGCAGTTTTATACCGGTAAATGTATATGTATTCTAACAATCATGCGTCTGTAAAACAAAATTCTTGAACTTTTTAATAATCCCGGACAAAATGAAGCGAGTTCGCCGTTGTACATACGAAGACATTGACAAGTCTGTATTTAGATGGTTTAACACAAAATTTGCCATTAACCGGTCCTTTGACTAAAGAAAAGGCGGCATGCCATGCCCATGCACTGGGACACAAAAATTTTAATAATATTGTTGGCAAAGCCTTATGCGGTGAATCTGCATCGGTTAGCAATATACAAATTGGAAATTGGATTGAGCAAAAGCTACCTAGAGTTATTGAATCCTACAGTCCTGACAATATATTTAATGCAGATGAAACTGGATTATTTTTTAAGTGACTTCCATACAAGACTTTAAGTTTCAAAAATTAGAAGTGGCTTGGAGGAAAACACAGCAAAGATCGGGTCACAGTGTTGCTTAGAGCTAACATGTCGGGCACGGAGAAATTAAAAATTGTTCTAATTGGGAAAAGTGGTAAACCACATTGTTTCAAAAGGAGTTAAATCCCTTGGATTGGATTATTACAGCAATAGAAAGCATGGATGACTGCACAATTTTTTGAGAAATGGTTGCTCAATCTGGATCAAAAAATCGCAAGATTTTGTTGTTTTTGGATAATTGTACTACTCACCCAAAACACATACAGGCACGATTTTTTCAGCAAACACAACTTCCGTTTTACAGCCCATGGACACGGGTATTATAAAAAACATGAAAGATTGTTGCGCATTATATCCATGTTTGAAGAAATTAACAAACATCCTAAAATAAATCTGTTAGACTGCGTACGGTTTACTTTGAAGGCTTGGGCATGTGTAACAGAGGATACAATAAAAAATTGTTTCCGAAAAGCTGGCTTTGGACGAAATTCATGTTGGGATGATGGAAATTTACTACCCTTATCAGAACTAAAAACAAATATTGTGAGGAGAGTGTGATGAATCGGAACATTTATGGAATCTACTTTTGGAATTGGGTGGAATTGGGGGTGGAGTAAATATTTTTGAGGGAATCCATTTTTATCGAGAATATGAAATTAATATTAAAAAATGATAAATTTTTAAGCGATAAACAAGCTTATTCAATGATATTTTAATCAACAACTTCAAAAACACTTGCCTAACAATTTATTTCAGATTAGAAATTTGAATTTATGTTGACCTTAAAATTATATGTTCATATTTTTATATATGTATTAAAAAAAATTTCGAAAAAAAAATTAGCGAAAAATTAAAATTATAAGGGCGCATAAAAAATTCGTATAGTATAGTCCCCAAGTTTTACAGTGAACTGGCTTTCGTTTAAATTTTACGCCCATAAATAACTGGCTTTATGTGTACATACACAAAAATAATAACTTGAAACAAAATCTAAGAAGATAACATGAAAGAAAAATATACGTCAGACATATATGAACTATTTGCTGGTCGCGTGAACTACCCTGCTACGTTTCAGCGACCGTAGCCATATACCGAGACAGATCCGTTAATATTACCACGAAATTATTCCCCATTTTGGTAGTAATATGGTAATAGGAACGTTCTTTTTACGTTCCCATGTTATGGTGCGATATACTTCAAAGTCATTTTAATAGTCGTAGTTAATTTAATAGTTAGTTGGGTACCCAGTAACGTGGTAGCACGTTTTCTGTGTATCATTATTATAAAGCGAGGGTTTCAGATTTTATTAGTTCCTCTCTAGAATTTCGTGTCTGCAATTATATAATTACACAATTTTAAATCTGCTCATACTCGCGTCCCTTATTACCATCCAGATTTGCGAATAGCCGACACGTCTCAGTTTACCTTCGCGCCTCTATAACCCCGGTAACGTTCGCCCGGCATTTACATAATGGAGATATAAGAATTAAAGTGCTACTCTACCTACTTTTGTTTCCGCGAATACTACAACCTAATTGGCGAGCGACATAAAAACCCACCCGGCACTTATTGTCCCGATACGTGTTCCTACTTAAATAAATACCGCGTACGTGTCCCGAATGTCGGAAATTATGGTTACAATATCGATCCAATTTGCACTTGTGCACTTTACTTGCGCGCCCGTAATTCTGCCTTGAAAATTTCTTGTAAACATGCGATGCTATTTAAGTAATAGGAGAGCGGCGGCCGTGCCGAAACGAAAATGTGCATTATGCAAATTTGATACGGCTCCGTATCGAAGTGAACTCGGGGTGTAATTTGAACGTGCAACAGCTAAAAATGGCAAATTAGAAGACAGACTGAGTAAAGTATGTAGTATTATTGTACACATGAGAACTAGAATAGGATTTCCGTTTAAGTGTTGAAGAAGAAGAATAATCAGGAACTCTCCCATTTGCTCACTTATTATTGCAAGCGGCAACAATCTCTGTCACGTCTATAACAACATATTTAATCCAACGTATATGCAACACCAACACATTATAAGCATTCACAATCAAACAAACCTTTGCAATATACAGGATGTTTACGGTCTCGTGATTTTATTTTTAAGGGGTGATTAAACATGTTAAAATAATTTTATTAACCTAACAATATCTTAACAAAGTTGCACAATAAGAGAGATATTACTTTTAAAAAATTGTAGCTTTTGTTTCTATTTTTATTTTTAATTAGTAATTAACCACCATAAAAAAGGTTTTTAGGCCTAAAACGATTGATCAATAACTTGTGCAAAGTAAATATAAACGATAGGTTGTTAGTGAATTTTCACTAAGTATTAGGCTGATGTCTGCAACTTTTCCCATCAGTCAAGCAGTTTCATTAGTTGTCACTGCATTGCTAATTTGACGTAAATTTTTCCGAATAATTCCTAATAAGGAAAGTAAAAATGGTCTATCGCACCAACAGTGATTACGTTGGCATGTTGTTCATTTATGGTGAAGTACGCCGGAATGTTGCTGCTACAGGCCGATTGTACGCTGAGCGGTTTCCTAACAGGCCAACACCTATTCCACAAAAATTCACCGCTCTAATAATCCGTGCACGAGAAACTGGTGTACTGCGAACACGTCAAGATCGAGATGGTGGTCCTAGCCGACACCAGCGAATTTTGGATGCCGAAGAAAAAGTCTTAAATCTTGTCGAGGCAGATCCCTCTAGTAGTACTCGAAAAATATCTCGCCAAGTAAATGTATCAAATCAAATTGTCTGGCGGACACTGCGCGAGAATCAATTGTATCCTTTCCATGTGCAAAAAGTACAGGTTTTACAACTTGAAGATCATCCTTTACGTTTACAGCTTTGCCGATGAGGTTTACAAAAACATGTAGAAATTCCAAACTTTTCTTCCATTGTACTGGCGACTGAGGAAGCAACGTTTATACATAACGGCATAAATAACTGTCGTAATACTCATATTTGGGCTGTGGAAAATCCACATGGTGTTCGCCGTAATCATTTTCAGCATAGATTTTCGATAAATGTTTGGACTGGACTGATCAACGGACAACTTATTGGCCCATTTGTTTTGCCAAATCGTGTGAATGGATATGATTATCTCTTGTTTTTGCAAAATCATTTGACGGAACTATTGGCAGAAGTTCCTTTGAATGTACCTCGACAAATGTGGTTTTCGCCCCATGTTAATCGTTTAGTTTGCTAACATTTAGATAATGTGTTTGAAAATAAGTGGATTGGTCGAAGTGGTCCTATGCCATGGCCTCGGGATTAAGGCAGGGTAACCGAGGTTACCCTTAACCCCGTTGACTTCTATTTATGGGGTATTATGAAGACCATGGTATACACCAATGACATAATTGATTTGATCATCGGCGACAATTCGATGGCAAGACCAAGGCCTAGCGAATTATGCCAATTCGTGGATACGTCGTACGAGGCTTTGCGTTCAACAACACGGCAATAACCTCGAAGAACTAGTGTGAAGTGGATTCCATGAAAAACATAAAAAGACTGTTCAAATTAATATGCTTAATCACCACTTAGAAATAAAAAAAAAATAAAAACTACATTTTTTTTATCATTAATATATCTCTTATTATGCAACTTTGTTAAGATATTTTTACGTTAATGACCTTTTTCAGACGTTTAACCCTCCTTGAAAATAAAATCACAAGACCGCAAACAGACTGTATACATATTGCTGTAAAAATGAGTACCTGGAAGTCCAATTTTGGGGTAATAATGGGCGGTCGGTTCGAAGCGCTTGCCACGGCAGCTTTAGATCATATATATTACATGGATACCGCCATCAGCATAATCAGAGTACATACGTTACTGTTTCCAATATGTACAACCTACATTTTTCGGGGTATTACTTTCTTGATTATGAAAATTATATATAGCTATCGCCTAGCTTAGGACGCCTGGAACCGGAAACGGAAATGCAGGCGCATTCGGTGCGATTTATTATGGGACGTATGCGATTTCATAATTATTAGACTTAACTCATTTCACTACTGTCACTGTCAAGTACTTGTCAACTATATGTTTTAAGATGTTTATGGGCTAGTTTATCTATTCTGGTTACCAGAGGATTGTGTTTTATGGGTATACTATATTTGCTTTAATATTTAATTTGCAAATTTTTTTTAAACTAATTATTTTACACTTTGAATATGTTTTTTAAACGAACAGTGGTTAGAAAGTCTGTCGTATGTGGTGCATGTAAATGAATGCGGTATATTATAGTTTCACAGATTAGTATGAGTTATTTTAATATATTGCCCGTCACTTCCACGTAAGAGGTTATTCAGTAAATTTGATAAAATTATTTAATTTATATTGTAAATAAGGACTAAATACATGACAACTGCAAATAATAGTTTTAATTTTCAATACAAGATCAAAAGTTAGATTAACGCAACAAATCTTTAAACAAAAAAAGGGGAAAAATAAAAAAAAACAGTGAAGTTATTTCAGCTTTCTTGTTCTTGTCATTCATCGTCAGACGAAACAATACGAAATCTCAATTTCTCACTAGATTCTTATAAAGATCTGCAAGCCCATTGGAAATGAATGATAGCAAATCCATAATATGTTGTTCTTTTTCCACTGATATGAGAATTTGGTTCTTGTAAGGGTTTACTAGTTGTAACTTATTTTCTTTTCCATCTCTTTCTAAATTTATGATTTTAAAAGAACAACAGTGCCTGGTTTAGTAAGTCTCAATTTTGCTCCTGCCTGTTAAAGTTCTCCATTCACCAAAATTCTTATCATTAGCATTATCATCATTTTCAACATCTTATATTATTGTTTGGAAATTTTGCTTCAGTAATTATTCCTATAAGCTTCGAGTGGCAATATTCACCTTGCCCGTACAGTTTTTCCCCTTGTATTTTTGTCAAGCGTGTTTGGTTTTTTACTACGTTCGTTCCTACTAGTGTCAACTTTATTCTTTCTTTCATTGGTCAATGATTAGTGGTTCAGTTTGGTTGTCCACTTTTAAAGTGTTACTGTGACCCTCATACTGTCCTGGAAAATAGTGACGCTGTCAATTATTTGTTCGTAAGATTTCTCCTTTAGAATAAAAATCCGGATTTGCTTCGCCATCATCCGTGCTGAGGGTGAAGTCTACCTCTACAGCTTCCATGTATGCAAGTCTACACTTTTCTTTGAACATGTAGGACGTGCTTCTGCATTTGCAAACTTTCGTGTGCCTTATTGTGGTAATCTAAAACGTAGTTCATAGCAGCAATTAATAGCTGCTATTAAATTATTAATATTTAGTGATATCTTACTTAATTGTTCATGCTCCTCTAGTCTGTCATTATTTATATTTAAAAATTTCAATGTTAATTTGCTCCTGGAATTTATTAGTTCAATCCGTACTATTATAAACGCGTTGACAGTAAAAAAATGATGTTGGGTTGTCAAATTTAATTTAAATTTCGCACGTTTCTCACGCAGCCCAAAGCTGCGGGCAGCATATAGACATTAACCTTACGTTAGAAAGGAATGCTGAATTTTTTAATATCGTTGATATTTTGGTAACAGACTGATATGCTGCTGGCGGTATCCATGTTATATGTGATGTAAGCGTACAGCCATAGAGTACGGAAAGGCTAACAGTGACAGACCACACCCTGCCATTCCCTATGGGCCTTAAGGTCTGTTAAAGGGGACTACTATTAGATATTTATTATTATTATATAAAAATATAGACTACAGGTTAGTTTATAATAGCAAGAAGCTTGCAAAATTTATTGCGACATAAACTTTTGCTGTTCAGTGCTCCCGCAATAAAATTAAACTGTTGGACATTGTTCTCAGGTGTGTTAGCACAGATGTCTGACATCTACTCGCAAAATAAACGTCGCAAGTTTCTTGCTAGTGTTGTTGTTTGTATTCTAATGCAGAGACTTAACACTGCGGCCTTGAGGCTTATTTTACCACTCGTAGAGCTTAGATTTGTGTAAGTGTGTATTGCGTGCGTGTGAATTGTATGGCTTGTTATTGGCTCTCTTCGTCGTAACACGGCAGCAATGTTGATTTACCCTCAACACTGAAGGATACCGGGAGAGGTACCCTTCTCGCTAGTGTAGACGAGCTTTTATTCTTGTTACTTGAGTTATTAATGCGTGCTCATTATCTGTAGGAACTGCAGTTTTAAAGAAGTGGTAACATTATTTCAGGTTTTATTACCATAAATATTTGCTTAGATTTTACCGTGGGTGTAATATAAAAATAATATGCAAAGATTCGTATAGACGTAATTCCATGTAAGGCTATTATACGTCGCTAAAAATAAATTCGACTGATAAAAAGGAATTACTTAACATGTCAAGCAATCTCAAACCTACGCGCTTTCTAAATAAAGCTAACAAAAATGCTTCTTCTGATCGTAGATGTTCAGCTCAAATACGATTGCAAAAAGAACCGATTAAGCAATATAAAAACTCTTTTTACATATACGTAAAACATCTTTCTTTTAATATATGTAAATGTAGAAAGCATACTTGTGTATAGATTTATTGTCAATTCATAAATGAAATGGATTAATACCCTACTACCCAGGAATTTTGGTGTCCAAACATATTGACGAATCTTAAATTATCCATAGTGGCATTAAGTAAATTATATATCCGTACATTTCAACGGTAATCGACCAGGATGGCCAGGTTTTGATTTTCGCATAATATATATCCCTTAGTTTAATTTGGTGCCGTTATTTATTCAATGACCGTCAGTAAACCGTCCGTTAATGTCCAATTAACATTCAGTTATTATGCAAGGGTTAGAATTTAATTGTTGTTTCTGACCGAAGCATAATTTATTAGTTTTCCGACGCGAAAACCGTTGACACTGAATATTTACATCAGTTCCTGGACCGTAATTCGATAATGAACCTCTTCCAACTCTCACTACCTCCCTAAATTTCAATCCAATATAATGATTCCTCTAGACAACACAGATGAAATATTAACCTTTATAAAAAAAAACGTACATATTTCAAAAGCATCTATACATATACGCAAGTGCGTCATAAGTAGAGACAATTAGTTATTTATTGCTACATCTTTATCGATATTGATTGCTTCCTATACGATACCCAATGCGGCCTCCTCTATAAAGCTCATATTAAACAAAAGTTTACGACGGACGGTGAGTCGATTAATCATATTCTATCGTGGAATCTGGAAACTGTTATTGGTCACGTTATTAATCTCCTAATAAATATTACCCGGGTGTTTGTGAAGCGAGCGAGCGAAGCTCCTAAAATACACATGCATATACGTTATGTACACAGTATATAGGGCAAGCTGTGGAGTTATTTTATTAAGGCCGGGAGTAGTCAATATATCCCAAGATGAAGATGTGTATACATTTAACGTTGTGAAATGCGCACGTGTGTTCTAGTCATACACAAACTATTCCGTAATCGAACAGAAGGGCACAGATGGAATTTACAGGACTATGAAGTGAATAAAATGCATCTCAAGAATGTTGTTTATTAATTTATTCTACGAAATTGCAAGCTAACGTTTTGTTATGATATCCCCCACTACCATTTTTTGATTATTTATGTGTATTATTGGTTGCAAACTAAATTGTTATGTTAAAAACAGGGCCTCCAAAGTTGAGTGGCCTATTAAGATACTATAGGGAAGGAAATATACAAAAATTCTCAAAGTAAGTGCACTGCCATAGGCCAAATTATTTTCACTTTTATATCATTTCCGGTTGCCCGGATGTCGCTATTAACTTTCTTATATTAAATGGATTGTTATAATTTTTATTGCAAATTCTGATTCAAAACATTATTCTAAATACAAAGGTAAAGGTTTCCCTATACCTAGATGTAACCGATTATGAGATATCTTCAAATTTGTGTAAAAAATCGCTTTAGTAGCCTTTCATTTAAAGAATTGCTTTTATTGTTTTAAATTTTAAGATTCAAATTGCTTATTGTTTGAAAGTATAATCCTAGAGCTCTCAAATCATATCCTAATTATCCCTGAAAAATTTACACTCTACTAGCGATATGGTGTCGAATCTCATTATGTTTAACTGTCCAAAACTCAATTTTCTTGTATAGAACACTGTAATATTTTTACATCATAATACACAGGATCAAATTCTGCAGGGATTAGTATTAGATTTCCTTACACCTATGTCTTTTCTTGCTATTAATAACTGTGTATTTTAATGACATATTTTGCTAGAAACTTTGATATTTGAAATTTAGGATGGGAGAGGCGAAAGACGATCATAGGGAAAGTTACACGTTACATTTTGACCGCAACAAGAGTAGTTAAGGTCGAATTCAAATTGTTAAAATTCGTTGCATATTGTCATTCAAGTGGTGTTTTGTGTGGTGCATATCTCATAAATGCCACGTCTAACATTATTTTTCTTCTTAGATTCTGCTGAGGATGACAACATAGTTGCCGAAATACGTCTTTGGAATTCTTCACATCAAGGTGATGAGGGTATTTTTGTTTTTATTTTTGACTATCATTAAGATTTTGATATTTTGATTTTCATTTATTATATCATAATCTGAATCTATCAAATGTTTTACTTGTCATATTATTTTTCAAAGTTGCCTAGTTACATCAATCTGATAAAACCGTATTAATAATAATAATAATATAACTTATTTCCAACAGGCAAACAACCCAACTACAGGAAATACATATGAGATACATACATCAAAATACGTAAAAAGAACATGAAAATTTTAAGTACGTACGAATAATAAATTACAGCACAAAGTTAAATACTAATATGTATGTTCAAAAAATTACTGGAAAGATCAGAGTGAATATGAGAAAGGAGAAAAAAAGAAAATGTTTGAAATTTTAAAGATTATACATGATATTCATATTCATTTCTGAAAATCTACTATAATGTATGTCACAAATGTTACTAATCAAGTTGAAATATCTACACATCAACAGTCTACAGATCTACATATTAACAGTAGTAGTAAAGGTTTGAATGAGTGATTGATTTGTTAACAAGTCTATTTTGCGAATGTTTGGGATATGTCGCCCCAAAAAGCTTTATTCTACAATATATGCTGTTGACGATTGTATCAAGCTCCAAGAAAACTTGCGGATAGAGCGACCCTCATTACAATTTACAACAACTCACAATTGAGTGAATCCAAAAGCGATTTCTTACGTGCTTATCCTGTAGAATAGGATCATACCCAAAGCGAGACTGTAAAACTCTGCTAAATACCCAGAACTTCAAATCTTTGTTAGACCGCCGAAATCTTTATAGTGCTAATTTTTTACTGAGCCAGCATATCGTAGTGAAGGCTCTAACGTCTCATATGTGTCACTTCAAGCACTACGCAGGTTTTGGGTGGACCATAATAATTATTATTACTATCAATGTTCTAAACACATTGCCGATACAGATAGTGTGTAACTATTGAAGAAGGAAAATTGTTACACTTATGTCCTTATAGCTACAGACATTAATATTTTATTAGTGGCTTAAACTAATTTGATTGTGAAAACTTTCAAAACCTCATACGATGGTGTACGGTCACCAATATTTAAAGCTAGTACATCCGGATGACAAAGACAAGATGCTGGAATCCTAAACAACGTCCTTTTGTTTTTTCCCGTTGTATATTTAACCAAAGTAAATCCCAATAAATTACAATCACAAACCGTAGAAGAAGATATTCACTCGTCTCTCTGAACGGACATCATGACATCAATTACACCACCAAGAAGTCTCTCGACTAATCCGGAAAAGAACACATACCTGCAAAGAGTAAATAACTAGACAACGAAAACTAAGTAAATGCTACTGTTTAATCGGACGAGACGGGTCAAAATTATTATCAACTAATAATATCTTAATTAATAAATCTTAAACCTAGGAGCTAGACCATCCAGCTTTTGGGGAAGATGTAACGTTGAAATACCGGAAAGGTTCCAGCCAAAAGTAATTCAGATAATAACCAACGCCGCTTCACACTTGCCAAACCACATCATAAACCACAACCTATAAATTATAACAGTGAAGCAAGAGATAAATCTGCACAAAAGAGGGAAAGCACACTTAACAATACACCTCAACAGTCTGGTGAAGAAACCAATCAACTCGGCGAAGAAGGAACAAATACCATGCGACCTGCTAAGCAGATTTTAAATCTTCATAGCTATTTCCCTGGTTACGCCCATTTATTTATAGATTGTGTACTTATAGAAGAATATTAATGAATATTTATTCACCATGTTGGGCTATTACACCATTTCCATTTATAAGGAAATGGTGTAATAGTAATGGTGTAATGTTTATTAATTTCGGGTGAGTATTATTCTAGTGGTAATCTGGTGCGGAGATTGTCTTTCAGAGTACTACATCAAACATTTCTTTCCATTATAGCATTTACTTAATGTAATTTAATCTATAGATTTTAAATAGTGAAGCTAGAAAAATATATAAAATACAAAATAGGATACGGTGGCTTAAAATAGTCAGGTATAGTCAGGTATTTATGAAATAAATTGTAAAGAATGTAATGTAAAATATATTGGGCAAACAAGACGATCAATTTTAACACG
>JARFOC010084352.1:0-14309 GCA_031763485.1 Osmoderma eremita
TAGTTTTCGCCGAGTTTCTTATTCCTTTAGTGGTCCATGGTTTATGGCGTTTAGGTTTGATAGTTCTCAGAGGAAAGACTTTGTTGAACACGTGAACAATTTTACCAAGCAGGTTAGTAAAATTGAGCTCTGTATTCCTGGCTAACGTTATCTGTAGGAAATAACGTTGCAAAAAGTCCTGTGTACTATATACGTATGAACTGTTAAATAACTAGGTAATAACTGGTCGTTTTTTTTGCATGGGTTGTTTATGAACGTCTCCTATCTTTACCTCGATAATCTCTGATATTTTTGATGTTTGCGCTATTACGGATTTGCAAGCAATTCATTCTCTTCCCAATTTCTCTTTAATTTACTGGAAATACACATTTTTATTCCTAAATTCTACTCCTCCCATCCCAATATTGAATAATTAATTTTTTATTCTTCGTTAACGCCTAAGAGATATATGATTGATTCGTTATTTTATTCTCTTAACTCCGTATATAGGAAAATATATAAGCGTAGATAACCGTTTTCTACATTTTGCATTTTAGGCACACATGTAATTTTATTAGTTTTCAACGCAAATATAAGTCGATACTTTTTTGTTTCAATACAAGTATTTATTCTACAATTAGTTTTAAAATCATTAACGTACCTAACTGGATTGAGAGACCGTCATAGGTAGGTTAAATCAAAGGTAATTTGTCATGTTTTCCGTGTTAAATTGCTTATTTTTCGAGCAAATATTAATCTCAGGAACGTGGTCTTGAAAATCCGTTTGATAAGCAGGTAAGGTCGTGTTATCATTGCGGATATTGTTGCAAACGTAACTAAATAAATAGTAAGGTTATTGCGAAGCAGTATATAAGTGCACTCCGTGTTTCACATCCAAATTATAGTTTTCTTTTCTTACTAGTAGGCGCAACATGAATTGGCTGGTGTTCTCGATTTCGCTTGTGTTATTCGCAGGTACATATTTCATTTGACAATTAAGTTGTTGATTTTATATCCATAATATTTTTTTTCTTTCAGCTATAACACATGCAGATAGTTATGGTAAGTACTCAAAATGATGAAACATTAAAGTTTGATGAAAGAATATCTTTCAAGAAAATGCACGTAATTTTTTTTCGTTGAGGTTTTTCTTTTTCGATGACTTGCACAACTACAGTTAGTATGGTGCAGCATACAGACTGCAAGTTTAGCAAATTTACCTTTTGTTATAGATCAATTTTATTGTTTTTAAGTAGTAAAATTCTTTTTGGCAAGAAGATCCCGTTTACATCAAAAAAGTATAATAAATAAAATAATAAACTAAATATATAGTCTCCCCGGCTAATAACCGCGATTTGTTGCTACAATTTGGACATTAAACAAATTGATAAGTCAGAAGTTGATTGGTCAGATGCATAATTTATGGTGTTATCTGCTATGCAATTTCAAAAACTATGTGAATGTACGCCTTTGATCTTGATCATAACTCCGAAGGGTCGCTAAGTGAGTGGCGGCTTTACTTTTGTAATGGTTGTAATATACATATAAGAGGGTGTAAGCTTTGCAACATAATTATTATTATCTTGGTGCATTGGTTGTTTGATAGTATGGAAGTATTTCAATTCTTCACCATGCCTTTTTTAATTTGATTTTTATATACTGGTAATCACTCATTTTTTCCCAAATTTTCCGAGGAATTTATGATGTTCAGTTGATTTACGTATGCGACTTCAATTCGGTCCATCTTTTGAGCTTGTTCCTTTGTAGCAAAGAAGCTTACAGTATCGTTTAAAGTAAGTAAAGATCTGTACTCTTAGACCAGGATTTTTTTCCTTTACAATATTTTCTAATTTAAAAAAAAATTGCCTCTTGCTACACACTTTTGTTCATAAACATAAAGGAAGCAAAGAATTACCCATATTTCCATTAAATTCAATATTTTTTGAAAATATTCAGTCGAGCTGAAGAAGGTGAATAAGATGGAATTTTTTTCTTTGTTGGGAGCGGTCCGTCTAAAGTCATTGGTTTCCTAAAGATTGCCTGTTTTGTAGGATCTAAGGCCTCGCATTAACAAGAGATGTCATATGTAGGCTGTATTGATCCTTCACACAGTCAACAGATTAGGTCGTGACTGTCAACATTTTCTGTGGGTGTCCTTTCAATGCACAATGTTCCGTTAGGAGATCTACTACTATACGGAGATTATTCCTACAAAGATTTAATAGTTCTTTCTTTATTAATGGTTCCTTAATGGAGATCATACCATGATTTAGGTTTTTCTTTAACCCTGCCCTCATATAGCGTACTTCCAGAGCAGGTTCTAGACCTGCGTGTCCCTAAGATGGAATTTGCAAAGTCCAGTCTATGTGCGTTTATTAATGATATTCATTTAATAAATTATATAATTACCCTATCGTCATTATTTTGTAGGGTATATTAGAATCACATTGCACTTATGTATACATATATACACATGTTTATTTTAAGGAATAAGATGTGGTCCCAATCAAGTTTATTCCGAATGTGCGAATCAGTGCCCTCAAACATGCAATAATCGCTATGATCCACCCAGAGCGTGCATTGCATTGTGTCGTCCTGGCTGTGATTGTGTTGAGGGCTACATTTTACACGACGGCGTTTGCATACCCATAGCAAAATGTCCACGTCCTCTTTGCAGTGCGAACAGAACTTTTGTAGCTGACGATATCAACGTGAGAACCTGCGATAACATCAACATCCACCCGAGACGTCCCGGTTGTTATTGTGCGGAGGGCTACGTGCTAAATAGGCGCACCGGCGAATGCATTTTACCACAAGACTGCCCTCGAGGTATAAGAATTATTTGGTCGCCCCCCTTTGCCGTAGTTAACGTGATCCATGTTCTTGTTTTTGTTTAGAGTTGAAGTGTTACGTCAACGAAAAAGAAGACTATTGCATAAACCCTTGCCCTGCGACGTGCTTAGATCCAAATCCGCCAATGTGTTATCCAATTCGGTGTGAAGCAGGCTGTGTCTGTACGCCGCCTTTCATACGTGATACGGAGAGCGGATATTGTATCCATCCCAAGGAGTGTCCAGGTAAAGCTATTATTTATAGTATTTTTAAATTTATCAAAAATTTCTTTCCGAATTTTACCGTTAACACTGATACAAGACGGTTAATTTTTTGACATTTATTTAGAAGAGAAATTTTTTTTCTTATTTCTTCTCCAACTTTGTTGACACACACATTACATGCATTGAGTTTAGGTAAAATATTTTTAAATTATTTGTGGCCCAGTATCTGATCAAAGAAACACCAACAAGCGGGTTATTGTCAATGCATTCGTCTTTTCCAACGCCTTGGAGGCAATCAAATATGATTTTGGTAGAGACCGATTGATTAGAACTTCAATTATCAAATATCATGTCCTGAAGAATCGGTTATTTCATCTGCGCTTATGTAGAAGTAAAACTTCCTATATCTGTTCTCATTTTACTAGTACCGATACATAGAAACAATCTATTCTCTCGCTTGGTATATTTACTTGCAATATTTTAGCAAAAAAGATGGAGGTGGTATATTGGAAGCCACTGATGCATGCTGTAAATCTTTGTTGAACATAGTTTGCTGGTATGGTGTTTTGGAACTTGTGCAATCAAAACACTTGGGCAAGAATTTCTGTAATTTTTCGCCAGGATTCTTTTCCAATTAGACACTAGATTTCTACAATTACTTATTACACTTCCATTACAGTTCCAATTTGTGAGGGCGAAAACGAAGTTTATAATTTTTGTGGGAGTAGGTGCACTCCAGTTTGTAATATTCCCCAACCAAGAATATGTACTGAGGAGTGTGTGCCGGGTTGTTATTGCGAAGAAGGTTTCATAAGGGCTTACGATGGTGGTCCTTGCATTCCAAAAATCTTTTGTTAGCGTACAGTTAATGCATTGGTATAAAGTAAATGAATAAGCAAGTAAATAAAGCAATGAACTTCTTACAGTATTTACAAATTGTGTTTTTATTACTCTTGTTCATTTGTTCAGATAATTTAGGATTGTTCAAGGATGTATAAGAAAGTGTTTTAATACGTAGGTCCAGCACATAAATGTTCAGATCCTCACGAAGTATACCAGGATTGCGGAACAGCTTGCGAACCTGCCTGTGGATTCCCTCCAGTAGGTTGCACTAAGGAATGCGTTAGTGGATGCTTTTGCGCACCTGGATACATACGAGAATGTAAAAGAAAGGGAAGCAAATGTATTCCCCAGCATGAGTGCCCGTTTTAGAAAAAAATAGAGTTTCTTCCATGAAAAGTTTATTATTCTTGAAATATGTATAATTGTAAAATGGCGTTACATTAAAGTTTAAAAAGAAATGGGTTTTTGTCACATAGACTTAAATGAAGAGTTTCCTTTGGTAGTTCCTTTTGATAACAATGTGATTTTATACGCAGAGCCATCACAAAAATGTTCCGATCCTCACGAGGTATATCAGGATTGCGGAACAGCATGTGAACCAGCTTGTGGATTTCCTCCAGGAGGTTGCACTAGGGAATGCGTCAAGGGATGCTTTTGCGCGCCCGGCTATATAAGGGAGTGCAAAACAAAGGGAAGCAGATGCATTCCACAGCATGAGTGCCCGTTCTAGAAGAAATAAGTTTCTATATGATAAATGAAACTTGCAATATGATTACATACTTATAAAATGTTGTGGTGTTGCATTAAATTAAAAACAAAAACAGTATATGGACTTAAATGAACAGTTTTATTTATCAAATTCTTCTCATACTTAAGAATAATATAAATATTTTTAGGTATGCTGATGATATAAATATACTATAATGTAAATATATATGCTCTATTGGAGTCATAAACGACTGCACAATATTCCATTAACGATGATTGCTGCTAATAATAATAACCTATCTAGAATATTTTTTCTCGCGAGAGCAATAAAGGTCGAGGTCTGCAATAACTATGGAATTGGGACTTTGAAGACCGACAGTGGGATAAAAGAAATGCCCAAATCAGAGAAGAACTACGAGTCTAGAGTATTTCAGAAAAGAAAAACGAAAAGTATGGAAAAAATGTAGTCAAAATGTTCTAAGAAGGGATAGCGATCGTTTATCAAACATAATCTACAATTATAAACCTCAAGGAAGAACAATCATCGGCCTACTCAAAAATAGGTGATGACACCAAATCCATTGATATCGGAAGGGGTAAATGCCTAACCCGAAATTGTAACTGATGTGATGACCGGTTGGTGTATTGTAATGTGGTTTGGTATTCCTGTGATACAGGCTGTCCTATAACATGACTGCCACAGCTTAGGGATATTTCAAGCCAAAAATGTCTAATGAACATATTCCCAAAATTCTTTCGTAAGTGAGCTACAAACACTTCAAGTTTTAGATAACCATACTAATGCAGGTATTAGGTACCGCTGTTGATTTCGTTTGTAATTAAAAAGTCGGCATGGTTATGACTCATCATTTACTATTAATTGTGATAGTAAACGTCAATTAAGTTAATTTAGCTTGTATTTTTTTGTGTTACAATTAAATACTGTAACACAGGTATCTTAATTTTTTCACTTTGTTTGTGGATTGCGTAATGGAAATTTACTGCTAGCAGTTTAGGAATATTGTTGGCGATTTTCCGCTCGTAGAATGCCTTGCACAACTGTTTTTAACAATGTCCGCCGATGTTTAATAGAGGCAGGCAAGTTTCTTGTAGGGACTTTTGAACGTCTCGTGCAACAAGAACTTGCTCAAGAAGAAGTAATACTTAATATGGTTGACGCTCAACTTTCTATTAGAGGCCAACACACTTAACGTAGGCCTCATGAGGGTATGGAGCTCTTTACACGATTTTGATTTATATGAAACGATGGCACACCTCTATACTTTGGTAGACAAGTAACAGATTTGCTTAATCAAAATTGTACGAACCGATGAATTGGAGGAGGTGTAGCAGTCGCTTGGCTAGCAACGGGACAAGACTTAAACCCCCTACATTATTTTCTATGGGGAGGACTGAAAAATTTGGTTTATGTTAAAATACCTGAAAATAGAAAACAATTTGTTGCTAGGATTATGAATGTCACGGAAGCTATCCGTGTTGATCATAAGAAGAGCTAGACTATTTATACAACCGTTGGGTGGACATTTTGAACAACTACTTCAATAAAGCCACTTTGTTTCAAATAATTTTCAAGGAGCTTTTTTGCAGCGGTACAGAATATTAGTATTGCATTAGTATGGTTACTAAAACTTCAAATGCTTGTAGCTCACTTACGATTGAGTATTGGGCATATGTTCATTAGACATTTTAAACTTGAAATTGCTTCGGTAACACATCCTTAAACTGTGGCAGTCATGTCATGGGACACGCGGTATTTACTAAGGCTTGGCCATTGGAAGAATCCGAAGATCATTTTTGAAATTCTTGACATTTAAACTTGATTGTATTTACCTCCAACCTGGTTGAGAATACCTTGCAATAGCTGGCAATTTTCATGTATTTCCTTTCTCATTGCAGAAGCATTTGCAGGGCCAGTTACGGCTTATACTACCGTTTATCAACTTATATTCATTAATTAATGTTCTTTCTTCTTGCTTGTCAATATTTTTGTCTTCGACCTGTTAATCTTCGTTTACACAATTAGTTTTAGATTACCTCAACTTGTGACTAATGCTATGATATAGTTTACTGTTTACCATAGGCCACTCATGGCGGGTGCCATTTCCTAACTTAACCCTTGTATCTTACTTCCGAATGAGCACTGTTAATCTATCCTCAAGTTATATACTCAGCTTATGTGATAGTAACTAATAACCAAAAAATAGAATGAAAACATATTCATTTGTTTTTTGTAATCAATTTTTGACAATGCACTGTAAAACAAATTATGTTGTGAGATCAGAAAAAACAACACTGAGCAATATTAACACATTATATTTAATTAAAAATATCGAGAAAAAGATTTTTTCTTTCAAGCAAAAAAAAATATTGTGAGCAATAATTTTTAAATAAAATATATTGGAAATGTAGAAGAATTAATCGGATCAAAGTAAAGAGTAATGTTGTTAAAGCTTGTGGTTTTGAAAGCCTTGATAATTGTGATAGATAAACCGTAAACTCTGCAAGAATCTCGTACTAATTGTCCTATGTGACAAAAATTTAAAGAGAAATTAGAATTGAAGAGATGTGCTGTTAATGCTATATAAACAATCGATTGACTAAATTTTTCGGACGAACGTCATCCACCTTATTTGGAAATATTCAAAGAGAGTCTGTTTTTCGCACATCATTCGAAAATATTATTTATGTCATTCTGAAGTGTGTATAGGCGATCCAATAGCACAGCAAAATAATTTGAAGTCATCGACGTACATATGTGAGCTTTTCAGAATTCAGGATATCCAGGATATCATTGATAAACGGAATAAATAAAAATGCAGCCAAATGAATTCCCTGGACGATTCTGACGGCGACTTGAAATTCAGAAAAATTGTATGGTTCCGATAAGTTAGCTAGACTTTTTTTTATTTCTCACGCAGAAATTCAAAACACGTAGCATGGGTTTTAGAGAATTTAAACGAGCGTATTTTTTTGTAGAAGAACAAAATCATCTATTAGTTCAATGCTTTTTGATCTAAAACTAAATATATTAACGAAGGATGTCCGGTTACTAAGGTACATTTGTGAATTCCAGACAGACTACTTTATTTATAGAAATTAAACATACACTAAGTAAAAGCGTGAAATGTTAGCTACTTTTCAACATAATCGCCGCCAATGTTAAGGCACTATTCCTAGCTTCTGCAGATCCTCTTCGTAAAAGGTACGATCAAAATTTGTAAAATATTGTCGTACTTCCTCTTGAACTTTGTCATCGTCTTCAAACCTTTTACTCGACAAATGAGCTTTCAACTGCCCAAACAAATGAAAATCAGAAGGAGCCAGATCTGGACTATTGGACGGTTGGATAATAACTTCCCAATTGTGTTTCTGAAGAGAGGCCTTCGTCTGACTTTAGGTGTGCGGTCTTGCGTTGTCATGTAACAACCTGACTCCTTTCATCAATCATCTTCTTCTGCCGAATGGCTTTGTGTAGTTTTTTCGAGAATTTGTTGCTTTCGGTGATAAAAATTCTATAAGCAAAATGCCTTGCATATCCAAGAACATAGTTGCCTTTGTCTTTTTTGCAGACTGCTGAACTTAAAATTTTTTCGGTGTTGGTGAATTCGGATGCTTCGCGGGTATCGTGGTGTACCCCTGTGTCGTTTCCTGTAATTAGAGACTCTAGAAATCCGTTTTCCTGACGATAGAGCGTTAAAAACTCCATTGGCGCCGCCATTCGTTGCATTTTGTGTTGGTCGGTCAACAGTTCTGGTACCCACCTCGCGGACACTTTTAGATAGCGTAATTCAGATATGATTTCACTAACAGTAATAAAAATACCTATAAATGCATAAATTTATTTAAAAAAACTATATATTTTAGTCTACATGTAATTCAAGTACCAAATCCTTAATTATTTAAAACAGTGCAATAAAACAATTTAAAATAATATTTTTGTGTTATGAAGTAGAATGATGTCAATAACAATAGCTATTGACGTTTATTACTTCTGTTCTCGCGTGGAAAATATGCTTTTGGGATTTCTTTTGTGGTGTTATTGTCGAGTTAAGTAAAAGTTGATTTTATTTGTGCTTGAATGAAAAGGGCTATTTTTATCGTGAATAATGGTCGATTCTTTATTTCTTTCGCACACCGTTTAATAACAACTGGTTTATAGGTTACTGTTTTTCCAACAAAAAGCAAAAGTACATTTAAAGCTTCTCGTCTTGTGTCAGAACTAGAATTGAAAGTAATCCATTCTAAACAAAGTTTATCGATCACTAGCTGGACTCTAGCCCCCATACAAACGTGCACGGTAAAAAGGAAGTATGACGGAAGAAAGCATATGACCTTCAAGGAGACCGCGTGAAGTGCAAAAAATTCTTTATATCATTGCCGTGGAAAGAAGACGGATTGGGGTATCTGAAAGTCATTTAAATATGCACAATGCCGTAAAAATTACTTGACCCGATGCTATATATTCCCCAAAAAAAATTTTAGGAATATATTTACTATTGTAAGATTCTCAACATGATTAGGTATTGAAATTGTTCAAAATATACTGCGTATTGATCATTCTACTGAGCCACTGGAAGAAACAAAAATCATGACCACAAATGTGTGTAAATTGATCGTAAGTTGAGGTGATATTTTAGTTTGGGTGTTTGTGATTCAGATTGAGGAGCTGCAGCCCATATATTATCCCAGTCAACCTTCTTATCCTTACGGGGGTGAACCATATGGGTATCCAGGATATGGTCATCACCACAATTACAACAACAACCCTTGTGATGGCTGTCAATATAAAAAAGCGCTATTCTTGCGTATGCAAAAAGGGTTATGCCAGTAAAGGAGGGAAATGTTATAAGCGAAAACCATATTGAAAAAGAATTGTATCTAATTCCAGAAATTAAATTGTTCTTTTGATATTATTCGTTCATTCTCTTTAATTTCCTTAATTTTGTTTGACAAATTAGATTTATTTGGTTAGGTATATATGTCAAAAGTGAACTGCCAAATCTATTCCTAAATCTTCTTTTGCGACAAAATTTTCCACAATGATTGACGGTAATAATGACTCTGATTGCAAAACTTCATCACCCAAAGAACCCGGTAAAACAAAAAAGAATCGATCCAAGTTATTAGCGAATATGATCATGAAGGCAAAAGGGAAGATCAGAAGCAATAATAGCACTAATCGGGCATCGACAGGGAGTTCTGTGACTTGTCTGTTCGATATACGAAACAAATCGGGTACCAGCCAATCTTCCAAGAGCAAAACTTGTCAGGATAGCGATATTCGTTTTGAGGCCGATGTAAAATCGCAGCCTAATCTACAGAAAATCGATACTATTAGCAAGGAGAGCAAGGAAAGTTCTAAGTTTCTCGAAGCTAATCCACCTGCGTCTCCTGAATCCTCCTTGCAGAAGAATGATGTTACTATTTCTGATAATAAAGATTTTACAACGACCGGCGGTAAAGATCTGAGGCGATCTTCCGACCAAAACATAGCCGAATGCATGTCCACTTTAAGTAAATGTAAAAGTACGGCGTTTATATCAGCAGCAGTGAAGGAGATATTAGATTTCACCCAAAGATTGCGGAGCAGCGAAGAACACCTGATGGTCATCCTGAAAAAATACCTAAAAGATAGCCTCTTGGAAAAGGAACTAACGGATATTTTCACAGAGCATATTACGTTGCAGATAAAAGCCGAAAGACACGCTCAAAATTTAGCAAATGACATGTGGGTGCAACAAGCGCAGTTCTACAAAAACCAAGAGAAGACGTTCAACGATACTATGAAGGATGTCATGAATCAAAATCACAAATTACAAGAGGACAACGAAATGTTATCGCGGAGAAATGAAAAGATCTACGTAAGAATGGCTTTGGCAAAAGATGACGGGTCTAGTTGCTCGCATGAATTGAACAACTTCCACATAATTGAGCACCTAGGAAAAAACAACGAAAGATTGAGGCTCAGGAATAATCAATTATTGCAAAAAATTAGGAGTCTAGAAGCGGCTTTGGCAGACGCGAAGGAACAAAACTCCAATGTGGGAAAACAACTTCAAAATTGTATCAGTGAAATCCAAAATCAAAAGCGAACGATGCAAAACTTTAAAGTCGATAAGGAATTAGAGATTGTCACATTAAACCATAAGGCTGGGAACAACGAGAAATTATTCCAAAATGCTATACAGCAAGGTGAAAGCGTTGTAGAAGCAATAGGTGTTATAAAGGCAAAATTAGCATCGGCTCTTTCTGGCGTTAATTGGAAAGATCAACAAAGATCAGGAAATATTTTAGTAGATATATTCTTAACATGTAAATTTTACATAAAAGAAATGGCTGCATGTATAGAACAATTGCAAAATAACATTTCCAGTTTGGAAGAGAGTAATGGAGTTAGTAAAAAGGAATGTCTAAAGTTAAGAGATGCTTTGAACTTAGCATCGGTGGAAATCAAAAAATCCATAAAACAAGCTGAATTGTTCAATGTTTACGGCCAAGAAAAACAAGCCTATATCACGAAAATCAGTATTTTGCAAAAAGAACTCGATAAGTATCAACAGATTATACAATCGAAGACGCAAAGTGCTCTGGAAGAGCGTGAGAAAATGGTTAAAATGATCGAAGGCCTAGAACTATTGAAGATTAAGATAGACGAAAAGGATGAATTATTGCAAAAAATGCAGAGGGAGAAGGAGGGTTTCAAACATCAAATTAGCGGCCTAAATCATGTGTTGCGGGCATCTGGAGCTGGTGACGTAGCTAGGGAATTAGCTACAGCGCAGGAAAAACTTTCAGAATTCCAATCGTTATATCACCAGACGGTAGCCGAGAAGAATAGCCTAACTGACAAAGTCAATATGTATGCTTCGAAGATTGATACACTTTCCAATAATGAAGTGTCATTAAATAATAAATTAACCCTTTTGGAAAATGAACTCAAGTCTTTGAAAGAACTAAACTTGAAGATGGAAGAGGAGCTTTCCACACATAAATCTACTTTGGGTGTATTGCAAGGCGAAAGGAAACGACATTTGGAGGAGAAAAACTTCCTTAAAGCTGTCTATGATAAAGTCAAATCCGAAGCTGTAAAAGCTGAGGGGTTGGAAAACAAGATTCAGGTGATGACCAAAGAAACTAGTCGCCTTAGCGTAATCGCTGAATACAACAAGCAATTGGGCGATAAATTGCAAACGGAGATAGGGGAAAGGGACGCTGTAATCACTGAATTGCAGCTGAACATGAGGAAATTGAGCGAACTGCAGAAGATCAGCGTTAAAGAGAAAGCTGCATTGTGTGAAGAATTGACAGAAGTGTGTAGTTTTAAAGAAATATTAAGCAACAAATTGGAAGATGAGATGAATAGAAATGCCAAAATGAGCGAATCTAAGAAAATATTGGAGAGCAATGTAAATAATCAATTAGAATCGTTGAAGAGTATACAAAGCATAGAAAGGAATGCCGTTAAGAAGCTGCTTTGTGATTTTAATGATGTTTTGGAGCAAAGAAATAGTCTCTTAGATCGCGAAAAAGAGTATAAGAAGCAAATAGGAAAATTAGAAGTAGAACTAAATGGTTTGAAAATAGATTTTATTGCACTAATAGATGCTAAAACAAGAAATGATGAACAACTTGCGGGCATAGAAAAGCAGTTATACCAAGAAAAGGAGAAAGTAGCCGAAATTGATAAAGAAAGAGAAAATGTATTGTCAGAAGACAAGCTACTTCATGCAAGCAATGAGCAGTTACAAGAGAGTTTAAAATATGTAAAACAAAACGTGCAAAATATGCAAAACACTATAGACCATTGCAAGGCGCTAGAAGTAGAATTACGACATGAAATAAAGAAAAAGAATAAAGAGTTGGAAAGGCTTAAAATGCAATTGGACGACAGCATAACAAACCTCAAAGATGCACAAGCTGAGAATGCTCTATTTGCGAAAAAAATAGCCACCGCTAAAAATGAATACGACCAAATGTTTACGGAGTATTTGAATTTCAAGAACATGATCGTTGAGACAGAGAATACGCAGCAGAATAAAATAAATTCTATGGAGATTGAATTGAAAAATAGCGGACAGAAAATTTCGGCGATGGAGTTTGAAATTCGGGAAAAAACAAATAAGTTGTCAAAGTTGGAATTGTCCTTGCAAAATAGGGAGAGTGAATGCGAAGGATTAAAATCAGAAAAGTGCAAATTAAACGATACTCTAGGAAATATAACATCGGAAAAGGAAAAATTCTATTCCAGGACGTTAAAACTTGTAAACGAAGTCGAGACTTTAAAACTTCAATTGGCGAGCATACAAGAAAAGTTTGAGGAAAAAGAGAAGCTGTACAAGAAAACTTTGGACGAGCTCTCGAACATAAATAATGCTCAGGTGGCGGATTTCAGAGAACAAATTAATTGCTTCAAATCGGAACTGAGGACATCCAAAGAGAAGCTGAAAGAGGAAAAAATGACTTATTCACAGTTAGAGGAAACGCACAAAGAGTTGGCGGCGAAACTATTGAGAGCGGTGCATATGTTGATAGACGAGAAACTCGGCAGGCAAACCGCGGAGGCAAAAATAAATCAAATGGCGCAGGAGGTGGTCAGAAGGGAAACGGAGCAAGTCGGAGCTGAACAGAAATTAAGTATTTACACCGATAATTTAGCGGAAAGCACAAATAAAATTCAACAACTACAGGAGAGGGTCAAGTTATTGGAAGATAACTTGAAAGACGTGGGAGAAAAGTATCAAAATCAAAGAGAGAAGTGCGAAAATTTAACGAAGAAATACAAAGATCTGGAACAGGTGTATAGAGAGCAAGGAGATAAGCTCGCCGTAGCGTCCAATTCCTTCGAAAATGAAGAGAGAATTATGAGCTTAAAGTGCGAAATAGACGAGAGCCACTCGTACGTCATGAAGTTACAGAATGATATCTTCAAGTTGCAACAGGACAAGACGGCCTTCGACTTCGAGAGGAGCGAGATGGAGTTGCGACTGCACGATTTGCAAAAACAGTGTCAACTAGAACAAGATTTGAAGAAGACCTTTGAAAATGCCCATAGGCGTATTCTGGCGACAGTTTTGGAAATGAAAGAGAAGGGCTTTATACACCGGAATTTCTGTAACGAACTGATAGATGTCATACAAATTCGTGATGGCGAATAACAGGTGTTATAGTATAATTTTCTGCTCGTTTAAATGAAATGTATGTAGGTAAAGTAATTTTGTACGCTTCTATTCCAAAATTTTAAAATATGTAAGAGATTATTCCATGATGTCTATCACTAGTGTAGATGGTAATACAAAAAAAAGTTTTATTCAAGAATTCGGATTGAGTTATACCGTTTTATTTTGTATTCTTCTGTATGTTATGTACCGTGTTTATTCTAATTCGAGACGCAAAGTGTAGAGAAGTAGAAAAATATATAACAAATGACAAGGAACATATTTTATATACATTTATATTTATACATTTACATACAGACTCAAAGCAATAAGATATATGTTGGTGTCAAATTTCGAACACTAAAGAAAGTAGAATGAGAGGCATTGGGAAGATATGACTTTTGTAATTTAAAATTCTATTTATTCCCATATACAGTAAGAGCGATTGTTCTATTCTGACCCTATATTACACGGTGTCACGTGAATTGGGCGCGGCATATACGACGTGCGAAAACTGGTCGTCGTCTATGTAACGCGTGACAATTCG
>JARFOC010084363.1:0-41066 GCA_031763485.1 Osmoderma eremita
TACACTAGATTGGTCTATAAACCCACCAAGTTTCATTTAAATCGGTGAGACACACTTGCCTGCCTTCCCTTGTAAGTAAACGTGTGAACTGTTAGTTACTTTTGAACATACTCGCCGCCAATGTTAAGGCACCTATTCCAGCAAGGCACAAGCCTCTGTATACCCTCATCGTAACAGGTGCGATCAAAATTTGTAAAATACCTCCGTACTTCCTCTTGAACTTCTTCGTCGTTTTAAAAATCAGAAGAAGCCAGATCTGTATTCTCATCCGTTTTCGTGTTGATGGTTTTTTTTTTCGTACACCTTCGGGATCATCGTTCAGAGCTGTGCGTCCACTTTTAAACTGTTTACACTAAATACTAACTTGTTTTCGACTCATAACGCCTTCTCCGTAAGTCTTCAGTATTTTTTCGTGAATTTTGGTAGGTGTTTCGCACTTCAAACTTGGAGTATGTTTCGATCGGAACTGACATTGTGCGGCTGTCACTGCACACGTTGTACTGAAGCAGTACTGAACCTAAGGCAATGACAATAGCCACCTATGCAGTACATACGCACATCTAAAATGCATGTAAGTTTCAACCTAATCTTAGCGACGTAGGCGGTGTGTCGCGCAAACTTACCTTAGTAATCGGACATCCCTCGTACAATATTGTATTTGCTTATTGAAATCTACATGGTGGAACTCTCGTACGTCTGATATTCTGTATGGATGATGGCGCAGCATCTTTCTGACTGCTCGATGATAAGATTCACATGACAAATCTAGAACAATACACATTCTAGTACGAAATAATATTTTATTTCGTTATATTGTACTTTGAATATATAAAGGACAAATCAACAAGGATTTATATTATTATGAATAGGGTTGATTAATATGTGATGATATATCTACGAATACAATATAAATATGGGCTTGTTTGCTGTGCCAATTGTCGCAGTGAGACACGCGGCTGTTGTTGCATATGTACACGAACATCCTCAATCTTTCCCTACCTAAGCACTGTGCAAGGTGTTCTAGGTTTTTCTTGTAGACATTTTATGTTTCTCGAAACCTAGCTACAAGGTTATGGGCATGACGTCATAAATTTTCATAATCAAAATGCTCGTTTGAAAACTGAATCGTGAATTCATACTCTCAAGACAGCACCTCTCATTCGCATCACAACCTCCCTTTCCAAAATAAGGCTCCAATATAAACATTTCTTGTTGAAGAAAATACGGCTTTATAAAAGCACAATATAACCATAGATAACTCCTGAATATAACCTAAAATATTGTTCCTCATAATTAACCTACTCGAAATATTGTATTCCAATCTATAAATGTCTTTAGAAAGACAATACTCGTAAGCAAATCGTAAAAAACAAATAACTAAATAAAATACTCAAATAAACTCCAACAAAAACCATCGCACGGCACTGATAAAAGAATAAATGTAGAAATCAGTAAAATATTACTAATATGTAACTGTAGCTAAGTTCACTTAATTTAATAGTGAAAAGTAGTCGATATGCCTTCTAAGGAAAGTAGTTTTTCATATGATCGGCCACTTGGATCAATCTGTGTATGGTTAAAGGAAACATGATGTCAAGTACAATCATTAAAATACATCCGACACACATTGCCTTTCTTCTTATCGTGAAAATGCTGTATTACTTCCTATTAATTTATGCAATGGATAGTGGATAGGAAGACAAAATCGGGGAATTATGTACCTAATACTCGCAAAAGGAAACTTGTTATTACCATTATTTTTGATATATCGTCGTACCACCATGAAGTAAATCATTTTAAAATTTCCGAATATGTCATGCCGTACTAGTCGTGGTTGTGATTTAAGGCACTACAACCACAAAATTTATGATCCTCCAATCGTAGTTGGTTTACGATTGCGATTTTGCCCGCGTCTAGTTCGATATATGTTACGTTATATGTAACTCATAGATCGAAAGCGGTACTCTCCCTTTAATTTAATTCGTTTCTTTATTTACGTCTGGCGCTCACTTATATCGATCTTGTGTTTAGGAAAAAGTAAATTGGAAGACTATTTTGCCGAGTTCGCAAAGTACCAGACGCCGGCAGACGCTACCAGCGACCCCAACGAACCGTCGGCCGACGTCGTCAGAGCCAAGTACTTCATCCGCGACGAATTCCTGGTGAGTTTTGAAGTTTTATGGACTTTCTAAGAGTCTTTATGATGATTTAAGGAGGGGTATTGTGTTGGGAGGAAATGTCATTTTTAATCCTCTAACGGATTCATATTTCTTTTAGCGTATCAGCACGGCCTCGGGGGACGGAAAACACTACTGCTACCCGCATTTCACTTGCGCCGTCGACACAGAGAACATAAAAAGAGTGTTCAACGACTGCCGTGACATAATTCAGCGCATGCATCTCCGTCAGTTTGAACTGTTATAACCGCCCACCTCTTATTTTCTAGCAGCTTTACGTCTCCAGCGCTTTCATACTAAAAAAAGAGATGATCTACAACTACAAACATGAAAAATTATATATATATTTTTTTAACTTGATTAATTAGCTTTCCTTTTGGCTAATTTTCGTTTCTTATTTGAACTCTATCTTTAAAATTAATTGTTCGTTTTGAACACAAGCACACACACATAAAACACGGTTCATCATTTGTGTTCCCTTTCCTACTTCATTTTTTCGCTGAAGTATCGCGTTTTTTTACGTGCTGTCTACATCGTCTACACACCGCAACATAAGTAATAAATGAAGAACTCATAGGACCAAACAGAACAACGCAAAAATCTCCTCATCAGCCAGACGTTTTTAGGTTGTACGATATTTTTAAGCGAGTACGAACATATTTGATGATCCCGACCTTAAATAATTTCATTTTGCGTTCGTTGCGGATAATATAAGTAAGTGCGTTTTATTTTTGAAACGACAAATTGCTAACAATGCAGGCAACTAAAATGTGTATATTTTATTAATAGAACGACCAGTTACTTTAAAATGTTAATAAGTTACGTACTGTATCCACAAATAACACCCAATTTATTAATACTACATACAGTGAGAAGTCAACAGCAAAGACAATAAGATAATTGTTGTAGAAAGGCTTAACACCAAACGGCATCCAAATTGCGTTTTGGAACGCATGCTTTCAGCATTTAGATTATTTTCAAGTATGATCATAAGTTATTAACATGTCATATTACAAAAGTGTTGTATTAATTTAATGTGTATTTTATTAAAAATTGACTTACCGTATACTCCATACAAGGTTTAAAATAAATATTTCAATATTTAATAGAACTTTTGCTTTGAAAACCTTTTATAATATATATATATATATATATATATATATATATATAATTTTACAATATATTTATGTCTGAATTGTGCAATAATCGCCACAAAAACAACAATTTCATTTACTATACTTCAGTGAACTGGTTTTGCAATAGCTAAATAGAGTTGTGTACAAATATAACATACAAACCTTTTAGTTAGACAACCTCGGGTGTCTAATGGGTTGCCTCATTTAATAGCTACCACTCTAAAGGTTTACTCATTTTAAACTTCTTTTAAAAACACATAATTTATAGGTATAAACATTTCTATTGATTTTAAATAAGATAAAAGTAAATTTGTCAAAATGACTGTGATATATATAAAAGGAAAACTTGCAAAACTACTGCAGCGTGCAATTCAATTTTGATGATCCTAAAGGAAAAACTACGAAACTAGAATTTGAATTTACACATTTTAGTTGCCTATAATTGAATGGGATGTTGGTATTGGTGGATTATAAGTATTGTTAACAGTGCAGTTTATTAATTTATTGTTTCACATTTCGTTAGAATTAATTGTAATATTAAAAATTTTATTACGTTTCATTTTAATTTTATTCATAAATATATTTTATCGTTTTACGTTGTAACATATATCTTGTAAGATATCTTTTTTTTTTCTTGTTTTACGTCTTTATTTCTATTTAGTGCAATTTTCTCATACAACACAATGTGATTAACTTTACATACTTTTTTAATTGAGATTCTATTGTATACACATTGAAATTATAAATCTGTTAATTATTGTTATTATATATACTTCTTAAATATGTAAAAATGATGTGCAACGTTGATATGATAATGTTCTGCATATTTTTAGAACCATGTTCTTGCGTTATTGATACACTGCGTTAATCAATTTCTTCGTTCATTCTTTTATCAAATTTATTGTGCATTATATTGTTTTTATTTATTATTTTTGTATATTTGTAGGCTTATTGTGTATATTTATTTTATGTTTTTAGTTTATAATAAAATATAATTATCTCTTCTTTTAATTGTTGATAAAAAATACATTATTTATTGTTTGTGATGTGATTTTCCTTTACGAAAACCATTTATATGTGTAATATGGTTCGAAAAATTACAAGTAAGTTTACTTTAAATTTGGTTTGTATGTGAAAAGTATTTACTTCCATATCCTCTTACTATAACAGGCCTTTTTCTGTTCTCATATAATGACTATTACACTTAAACTACCGCTGTGTCATGCAATCTATTAAATTCTGAGTGACAAAAGAAAAAGATCCTGTTTATTTGAATGAATAATTTAAAGGAATGAAATAAATAATGGCTTGCATCTGGGAATAATTAGAATGAAATAGAATTGAAAATGAAAAAGTAAGCAGATCAATTTGTATTGTTTATATTTAGAACGTTTCTTTTCTGAAATATCGTGTAATATAAGGAGCTAAAGATATGGTGTGATTCATTTATAAATGCGCCTGTGTGAGGTGTGTGTATAACATATTTGCACACTGTTAAAAATAAACGGGGTGGATCATTACCACCGAAAGAACAAGGTCGAAGTGATAATGTGTTACGTCACCAATGTCAGGCGTTCGTAAATACATCGGTCACTTATTTTAACTCGCATTTTAGTGTCAAATATTAGTTTTATTTGTTATTATTTTGATGGGCTTCCGGTTGAAAGGGGGTGCCACTGGTCAACTGACAAACAGCAACGCGTAGCCGGGAATAGCTAGTATTACAACAAAAGCAAATAAAATGAGAAAGTATTACAAAAACATGCCCAAACAAAATCTAGTTTTGAAATATATAAAATTATAGTCGGTTATAGCTTTGAAATTTTATCACGGAAAAACAAAATTTCAAAGCTATAACCAACTATAATTTTATATATCTCAAAACTAGGTTTTGTTTGGGCATGTTTTTGTAATACTAGCTGTTCCTGGCTACGCGTTGCTGTGGCCCAGTCTGGTTAAATTAGAAAGAAAGAAAAGCATGTTTTTACCAGTCACAAGTAAACTTTCGGAGATCCTAGATTTTTAACTAACGTACATTTTTATTTATATAGATAAAAAAACGAAAAAATAAAAAATAAACTATACTCGAAATGAATGATATGGTAAATGCCACATCTCAATTCCAACGCAATATCACAAATTAAACCAAAATGAAAATAAATCAAAATCTATGAAAATTCAATTTAAGCATGTTTTTATCTGTCAAAGGTGCGCATCTATGAAAATTCAATTGAAGTATGTTTTTACCTGTCACATAATAGTATCTGTCAACAAATTGCATATTTTTATCTGTAACCCCGCTCCCCCTCTGTAGCCCCCTTTGGTTATATAAAAACCGCTCGTATTCGAATGCAACGTTGTGTCAAAATTTCAAAGCAGTCAGTGAAGAACTCGGAGATCCTAGATTTTTAACAAGCGAACATTACATTTTTATTTATATAGATTCAATTGATATAACAAGTTTGGGAAACTAGTGACTTTAGATATATATATGCATGTATTATTTCTCCAGATTTAAGAATACATTTATTTACTGCTGACTTCCTAATTTTCTATTAGAAGTTTTACTTTTGCCCAACCGATCATTATAAAATACACGGTCATTTTTTAAGTAGTTTCTTTTTGAATAGCGATATTTCTTTACAAGTAGTTTGCAATTGTAATTGTTCAGATCCAAAGGATAATGCAGAATCGTTATTAGAATCCTCCGTATATTTGAAACTTGGTTTAATATACTTTTCGGGTAATCGTCATGACATTTCCCTAGTTCGTTTTCGTTTATTTCAAATAATAAAACTATGATGATTGAAAATAGTTTTGAATTTTTTAAACTTATTACAGTTTCGTCGGTTCCTGAATCGATTGCAGTCGAAAGAACGTAACGTCAACGTAAACATCCATTTTGTAAGTCAGCGTCACTTGAAACGGAAATCAGGAATGCTATTCTGCACCATTTAGCGATATCGTTATACGTCATGTAGAATAGCTAAATATACAAGGACATTACATCTAGCGATATCGCTAAATGGTGCAGAATAGGGCTGCTGCTCTTTCGGACCATTTTTATAACTATCACGACAACCATGGACAACAATGGCACAACACACATAAACCATTGTAAGAGAGAAAGTAGTGCTTACAAACACTGTAAAGATAGCAAGAACTGTGGGGCAGCACAATAAACACACTGTTCGGATTACTCCTCCCGCACAAGTATTAATTAATTCGGGACGACACGTGTTTCGGGAATCCACGTATTCCCGAAACACGTGTCGTCCCGAATTAATTAATACTTGTGCGGGAGGAGTAATCCGAACAGTGTGTTTACTTAAAAACACTATTGATCGAAATTAAATTGAGCAAACACGTGCATGTGAATTGGAGTAACCTTCAAATTCGCCAGCTTTGCATCACGCTGAATGGTACGCTCGTTCACTACCTCGCATTGCCGATGCAACAGACGCGTGACGTCAGAGCACCGCGGCGTTGTTCTTTCGGTAGTAATGTGAACACATTTTCACTCGCTATTTTTCTTATTTGCTTAACAATAATATATCGAACGCTATCATTTTATTTTTTACAATGTTTAATAATAAACAGTAAACGTCAGTATCTTGTAGATGGTGTATATGTTGCCAGCTGGGCTTCCCAAGCGCATTCTTTACTAACAAAGCCTAATTTCATTTCTTCATATTATCATTCTCGTTCCCTTTATATTCTTAGTAAACTTATAAATTAATACAATACAGATAATTATAGGTGTTTGAAACGCGTTACTCCTACTGTCTAACAAATTATTACCAATCTTGTCTACAATAAACGAAAAATTGTGAGTATAGTCCTAAGCAATGGAGACTTGTTTTACAATCGTAGTAGCACAAGAGTGCGGATGTGAATAAATCGTATTCATCTCAAAACTTCACTATAAAGTCATTGATATAATTTTCGTTTCAAAAACCATAAAAATTAACGTCTCAACTTCGGATTCTACATCACGCGGCTGTATATCTCATTCGTAGTCAATGTCCTTCCATTATAATCCTCTACTTTTTCAACGAGAATGTAGATGAATTATTATTCAGGATTAATTTTCTTTTAAATGGCGAGTATCGATGGCTTTAATGTGTACCTATGGAAAATAGCGAAAGAAAATAAATCATCACTCTGAATAAATTCATGCTTCTATTAGTTCAGTAGTAAAATCTAATTATTAATAATAAAAAAATATATATATGTGCCGCTAGTCTAAACTATGAAATGGTGGATTTGCACACACAAAATAAAACGAAATAACTAAATACATACATATATGAAAAAGAACAGCATGAGAAGTGAATGAGGGAAGGTTGTGAGGTACACCATTTTGTTAGTCAGAGTTTACTGAATGTTATATTTGTTAATAAATTATACATATTTATATCTGTAAGTTTGACAGGTTGTGTGTTGTCGGTATATAATATTATTTTGTACTGTTTCATATTATATATACAACATAACATACATGTGTATATTACCTGACTGAATAGCATTTAATCGTCTGATAATCCTTTTCTTCGTATCGTCCTCCTAAAATAACAATTTTATTGTTTTGACCATCATCATCGTCATACACGGCATAAAACCAACATGCTTTTTTAAGTGTCGATCATGTTTTAAGAATATAAAATATAAACAAAAAAAAACATGTATTAAACGAAATGGTTAGATTAATAGTATAGAGGCGACATTGCACAACGTTACTATCACAATATTTATAAAACTAAGTAAGAAGAAAACTAAGATCATCATTGCTGAAATTAGATACTACATTTTTTAGCATATTAGAATGAGAATAACACCTCTATGTGTAGATCTTGTTAAGTTTTTAATTACACTGAATTTATAATTACATTTCTCAAATGCTACTTATTCCTGAAAGAATAATACGTATTTCCGTTTGGAAGTAATATCTAATAATAGCTGTGCGCATAATAAAAATTATGCATTATTTCATTATAATGCCTGCTTTACTAATCATTGTAAAAGCGCTACATTTTTCTTGCACACTTTACGTAAATCAAGTTTGCTGTGAGGTGCTCAGTCTAAATTGTCTGTCCCAATTATTTCATAAGGTATATAACTGCCCAAACGAAACATTTTTTATATATCAGCATACCCACCATCTATATCTTGTTTCAACTTTAGAAAAGTCTGGAGTGTTTGAGAGACTACGCTTTACGTGCAAGAATATGTTATTGTTATTGCACTCCATATAAATACATCTTTACCTGAATACTTTATGAAACAAATGAGTCTTGAGATCAATTTATGTGTTGCAATCATACAACAAAAAATTGTGAAGAATCATAAAGACAATGTCTCTGCAAGCTAATTATAATATAAATTTTGTAGTCCTTTTAAGGTATGCGTACACTATTACCAATTGCGTGGATTGTAAGTAACAGACACATTAGAGTTATTCTACCCAGTACACGTACTTATTTCGGGCGAATATGGATTTCTGAAGAACCATATTCACGTTTCTGGTTCCTCTTATCGTATTATTTATGGCTAGACTTGGCCCTAGGAGCGTTCGGCCAATAGCACGCGCTTCAAAGAAGTGCAAGGGATGTAGCAGATGTTGTAGTCGGAGTACCATCAGTCAGTTATCGTACTTCAAGCCCAACATATACCTCGTTTGTACGATTGTCTTTATTGTGTTAGGAGTTTTGTACAACTCCGTTTAATGATGTCGCATTACGATCGTGGAGTTAAGAGTAAGCGTTTATTTACATTTATTACTTACTAAACTCCTTGGAGTTCTCCGTAGCAGGCGCTACTGGTCGAACGCTCGCAGTGCGAACTCTATTTATAACAGTTACGTAATTGAAACATTCTCAGTATTCCGAATACACACGATCACTTCTTGCGAATCTCACGAGCACATGGCTTTTAGAATTTCTAATCGCATTTGCTGATGAGACGAAACGCAGAATGTTGATAAATAAACGTTTTCATTAAAAATGATACCGATGATGTTATCTACCTGATGCGTACTAGTGAAGGCTTGCTTAGCTTTAATCTGTGTCTGCTATAAACCATCAATATAAACTTAGAGTGACTTTCATGTACATAAATAAGATTTGTCATCCCAAAATAGCAGATTTCATTTTTAAATAAATAAATCTTGTAATTCGTGAAGACAAAAAAGTTAGAACAGTGAAATTAATATTAAAAAAAGAATTGTCCTATGAAAATTAATCTCTTCCGTCATATTTTACAAATCGTACTTAAAGTTTCTCCAACGTTTATGATGATTATTTCACAAAATAGAGGCTTTGCTTGCAATAATAGAGCAATCGTGGCAAACTTTGACACGCAGTACAAACAGAATATCCTACAGTTCAGAAAAATGTAGGTAATATAGCTTTTCGTCTTAGAAGTTATTAAAATTATTACATTTAATGCAGAAATAAAACTATTATATCATCCAAGATTAAGTACAAAATAACTACTTTTTTTAATGTACTAAGGAACTTATAGTTTACGGCACACATTTAAATAAAAGTATAATAGAAGTTACTAGGATATACCCTAGGTTACGCATATGTAAGTATATTTGTAGGTTTTTATCACAATAAACATTTACTTACTACTACATAGTACTTTCATATTCTTTGGACTGGTCAAATAGGTAAAAAAATATCAAAATTTGTTTTACTTCTTTTATTATACATCCAAACGCATCAGTTTTAAAAACTTTTCAAGATACGTAACTATAGACCAAGGAGAGTTAGTGTATGGCGTTTCGTAGTAAAAGAAAAATATACATGTAGTGCAACGATTTTCTTCGTACATTAATATTTCTCGGGCACAAAATGTCAATGAATTGATACGCCGATGATACACAAATCTCTGTCAATGCCCGTCCTGCTTTGGATACTCTAGCAAGTAAACAAAAGAGAAATTGACGAAATAAACCAAAGAATGCAGAATGTGTCATCGCAGAGACGGGATATGCACAAGTGCGAAATAAGCAATTCTCTGTAGGGTACAGACATTGGAAGAATGCGCGTCCCACGTGAATGTGAGAAACTAATTGTTGTGAGCTGATTTAAGCAGTATTGTTTTCGTTTTACTTGTTTATTGTTTTGCCAATATTGTATATGTGAACATACTACATAACTTAAACAAGAAAAAAAAAAAAACAAACCGAGATTCATTGAGAGTTGTGTTTATTGAATTTAAACAAACTGCCAGTGAAATGAATCTCCCATCTATAATTATATAAATAAATAAATAAATATGAAATTATATGAAAATATGTAACAAATGATCTGTAATAAATATGTCTTATTTAATTGTGTAGTTTGATTATCGTTCTTTCTAATATAATGCATAGTATTGTACGTATGTAGTAGTAGTATTGTATGTTATGGGATGTTTCCATACAAATGATAAAAATAAAATTTTAAACTCAACAGCAATAAAACCATCGAGAGCAAAAAATTATTATTGAACAACAATGAATTTTGAAAGAAATTAATTATTTATCAAATTCTCAAATAAACCTTCCTCTTGAAATGAGCGACAGCTCAACCGGTTATGCAAATTTCGAGGGACATTTAATATTAACATTTCCAGCGTAACAATGTTAAAAGATTTCCATAATTTTCGAATGCAATTGATATAATCCGCAATTCGATTTGATGGACGCTGGTCGCTGTATCCATATATGGAATTATTTAAAAAGTGGCGTAAAAAGAAATCATTTGAGGGTAAATCGAGAGATCGTGGTGACCACTTAATAGAATCCGAGTTACCTATTTTCAGAAACAGCATTAGCACCTGCCTAATATTACCCCAGAATTTGACTTCTAAGTACTCATTTTTACTGAGTCAAACCCTGGCCAAAAAAACCCATCGATGTTATTGGCACGGTAGGGAATCGAACCCGGGACCTTCAATTTAGTAGTCTAGTAAGCAACCCACGACCATACTTCCGTGGTATTACCACCGTAAAACTGCTTTACCATAAATAGTTTTTGTTCATGCATATAATAATCCATTTTAAAATTCATTGACCCACGTGTCCTGGACTCGGTTTAGTATTAGTGAAAAAATGTCACGTTGCTATAAAACTGGGTCAACGTCAAAAACATATGCTTGTAAAAACAAAACTTCAGACTGTGTCGTTTGCAGTATACAAGACCTTGAACTCACAATGATTTGCATATAAAATTGACCATAACTTCTGAGGAGCGCTGTATAAGTCAATGAAATTGTACATTAGAAGCGTGAGGCACGAGCTTAATCTAAATCTGAAATAATCTGTGGTTTTAATCAAATAATATACAGATTGTTCCATTTAAGAAAACGTATGCTTGGTTCACCCTGGTGGTATGAAAATAATTTTAAAATGCTAAGTTTAAGACTGCCTACAATTTTCGTAAATAACTCTTTTTGATATCGGATATATCGAGCTTCGCCACACTAATGCGTCACCCTGTATTAGATAATATTGAACCAAGCAGTGCCGGCTCGTCGGGGGTGGCAGGGTAGGCACTTCCCACCCAAACATAATTAAATAGAATGAAAATTTTGAGATATTCATTTATTTTTAATAGTGATAATAGTAAATGTTCAGTGTTTGTGCCTACTGCTACCTACCCATTAAAAATACTCACGAGGCTAATTCAATGTTGGAGTGAACAGGCACAGTGGGAATTCGTAAAATTGTCCACCAATCATTGAATGTCAAGAACAAACAGTATGTATGACCGAACATCTGAAACTACGATAAGAAAAAGTTTTTGCGGATGAATAACGAGATAAAACGAAAAAATGCTCAAATGCTACAACAAGGAATAATCGTCCGTATCTCCGAAACCGTCCACTTGCAGACCCATGAGAATGAAGGCTTTTCTGCATATTTTGCGACCCCCTCAAAGTTTGTGACACATTTTTTGACGCCCTGTATAGTATATTTATAACTTCTGATATTTAAAATCGTCAGTTACTAAAAAAAGCTCACCTCAAAACAGATAATAAAATCAAACAATTACAGTTACATTCCTTTTTATTTTATACTAATCAGAGAGAAAAGTCGCATTTTATTTAAAAAAGCTAATACAAGAATTATATGGGCAACTCTGATGAGAGACGGACAGTACAAAAGATTTACTTGAAATTGAAGATAACTCTATAGACGTTTGCACATAATAATTGTAAAATGCCAACAAATAAATCAGAAACAAAAGAAATTATAAATATAAAGACGTTATAAATATTTAATGGTTCTCAAATTCTTGATTTATAAAAAATGTACATAACGAGGAAATACTGTATATTTTACATATACATAACATATACATAATGGTTTCCAAATAACCGATTTTTTTTTGTACATGCGGAGTATGTGTTAATGGTAAATACCATGTGAGCATGCACAATCTTCTAGGTTCTATGCTTTACTACTTTACAGTACCTGGGTAGCCTCTTCTACAATCATACGCATAGATAAGGATTATCCACAAACTTAGTTTTTTCCTTTGTTTCCTTTTCTAAGTATGACACAAAGTTTTAACTATAAAAAATATACATGTCTACAAATAATATAAGAATACAATAATTAATAACAGCAATTAAGGACGAATACTGTATGTACACCATTGAAATTCAGCCAAAAAAATATGAACACTTATAGATAAAATTAGTTCTTAGTTGCAACTATCGCATAACATCGAGGTGATATCACTTCATCAGTAACTTTACACACAAAACTATCTATGCCTTTCTCCTTCAGATATTCAATCCTATCCAAAAGAATGATATTCTCACACATACTCTGTAATATATTTTGTAGAACTATAATTGACTCAACAACGAGATACTGATCTTTATAGATTTTCCACTTCTCAAAAACTTTGTCTTTTATTACTGCATGATCGATATATTGATTGTCTTGGGTTGTTAGCAAATGAGTGTCTTTTAAATTTTGTATTGCTAAGTTAACATCATAGAATTCTTCTGTTCTCAATCCCGACTTTCGTTTCAAACGTTTTATTTTCCATTTTTCTAGAACGAATTTTTATATTATTAAATTTTAACTATAAAAACTATTGCACAGCCAACCTTCTCTAACGATTTCCTCTACGACTGCCCGAAACAGACAATTCTTTGCTCGAAACTCGTGCTCTTCTTTCCTTAAATCTTTCCAATTTTCATTGCTCCGCTGTGCAGCCAATCGCAGAAACGTTCTTTTCAAAAACGTATGCCCTTCCAAATCCGCATATTTTTTACATAATATTTTACTACAAGGAAATTTTACAAATGATTCGCTTGAATTATTGGTTCCATACATAGTCATACGATGATAACAACATGGCATTATTACTAAGCCTTTAACGAAGTCAAGTTGTTCAAATAAATCTAAGACTGTCACGCACAGATCGGCACACACATGTAATCCAATAATGCAAACATTTTCATTAGAAATCTTAGTTTCATATAAAGTGTTCAGAAAATGTATAGAATCGTCTCTTACGAAGTGTTGAACAAATTGGACATTTTCTGATGAATTATGATAAAACTTTTTTTGGTATTGTTCAGCTAAAGCAACTTTCTTATCATGTCCCTCAATTCCAATTACTTTATAATGGAATTGTTGATGTAAAATTTGTGAAATGTATCCCTGAAAATCAAATAGTTTAAAGAATTTTACCTTGCGTTTATGGATACCTACAATGCCACAACCAAAATCAAAAACTGTGTGACAATTTGTTTTTTGGCAAATATCATTTACTAGTGGGATAAGAGAAACTATTTCGTGTTTCTTCTTTAATGCTACTGGAGCATTTTTGGGGAAATCTACAATCACTTCATTCACGTAACGATCGAAGGTTGGACTAAAGGATTTCACTTTTTCAACGAATTGCTTCAATGTTTTTGGAGCATTGTCCTAAAATAGAAACATTAAATTTACAAAATACATATTTTTTCTATTTGCTTGTTTCAAAAAATAATTTAATATTTATTTATTTATAATTTCTAAGTAGCAGTTTTGTTAGCACATATGCATTAAAATACTTCTTTACATACCTGTACTTCCCCGCCTGTTAATTTGTTCAAATTCTTATTAGATATTCTGATAAAATAATCGATCCAGTCCGACGATGTTTCTTGGAGAGCTTTACTTGAAAGTAAATGCGTGTTTGGTGCGTTATATATCCAACTATACTTTTTTAGCAAAGCTAAGCTGTCGTCCAGATACGATTCGAAATCTTTGTATCCTTTTGGTAAAGCCATAATAGCTACAAGGGTGACTGTTTTAAATTTTAGCTTTAGTCCATTTATTTTAAGAATACAGCCCTAGGAAATATCTCGGCTTATCATTGCCTGAAATTTGCCTCAAATTTAGGCAAAGTTTTTAAATACCAAGTGGTAACCACATTATATAGTTGTCATCATCTTGACATTTTATATTAGGATTTCAAGTTGTATTACCATTTAATTAAATTTCTTCTGTATAATGCAGTGATTTCAGCGCCCGCTACTGTATTCTTAAAATGAACCAAGTAAAGGAAGCGCGGCCTCCTACATATAATATATACCTTCGGTCTAATCGGCAGTGCGTATCTTTAGATTAAGCTATTAATTTTAGAGGGCCAATTTACGGTTCTGTTCGTATATGACCGGCGGTACACGTTAGTTGTTTAAATTCCGTTCAATGGTTTTATATGGAATGCGGGAGCGACTGTACTCCTGTTATATCATAGGAAAATTGCTGACGCGCATGGTCGGATATACTGCAAGTGTATCAATTATATAGAAGGTCGCAAAAGGAAACAATGTCTCTATTTTAGAAAAACATTTTTTTACATTATCCTATCATTTTTTGTTTACATAACAAGCTTTTTGGATTTAAAAATAAATGTTAAGACAAAATAAATATTATAAATAGTTTATTATTAATATTTAGTCAGCCTCACACGATAAAACAACTTATTGAAATAGTACAATTTTTATTATAATTATAAATAATCAACAGGTAGTTACAACACATCATATTATAACTTCATTTATTCATTGTCAACAGTAGTCCAAAGCTCACTGGTTCTGCCACTAGTATTTAGATTTTTACTTTTTGGTCCTAATATTACTTTGCTGGTCGTAACTGGGGTATCCTTCGCCAGATACTTTTCAGCAACTTTCTTCAACCCATCGCGATTCACCATCATAAGCTCCGCCCTATGTCTTTGCAAAACGTCCGGCGTGATGCCCATAAGGAACTCCCTCATTCCCTTAGAGCATGGCGGTACAGGAGCATCCACGGCCTGGAAGACCCCTAATTTGGCCTCTAAAACGTCTTGTTCGGTTATGTTGCTGAATTCGCTCTGTAACCAATTGTAGCTCTTGTCGAAAACGTTCAGCGTTTCCAGATTCTCAGGATCCCGGTAGCTAAAGAAACTGAATACACCGTCCGGTGATATCCTAGCTCCACCACCGTAAGCGCCTCGTTTCTCCCGGATTTCGGGGTGCAAATATTTTGCTGATAATAAACGTGCTAGTACCCTCAATTTTGCATATTCCGGCTCTGTATACTGCGCTGTAAGAATACCTTTACTGCAGAAATGAACAGGGACATTTATCACGTGATGTTGGCAATTGATGGCATCGGTTGGTGCCCATACTTTTCCGGTACTGTAAGTGGTCTCATTCGGGACGCCAAATGTATTTCCAGGTAAATCGGAAATGAATTTCTCATATGTTTTTACTATATCGTTCCTATTTTCATCGAGAAGATTCAAGGAACATCTGAAATATTAAAATAAATAATAGAAGCAGTTATTCTTAAAGGAGAAAGAGTTTTTCGTATTGAAACGAAGGCATTTCTATACAAGTTGATCAAAATTAAGTACGCACCTCTGCTATTGTCAAATTAGTAAAAGTGGTGTGTTGCCAATTATTTAACTAACAGAGTGTTAAGAAATAGCAAAAATGTCCGAAAGTTAAATGGGCCCGATTTTTATTTGATTGATAATAAATTTTATCTATAAGTGTTTTAAAGTGATTTGTCTGCTTTACAAATATCACTAATTGAATCAAGTGCTAACTGGAGCTATGATTTAATCAATGCCAAATAATTTTGTAATAATTTAGTAACAACAACCGATTTTCTTCCTATCATAGTTCTGGCGCCACCATAGCAAAAAGCTTTTTAAAGAATTTGAACCAGCCTGTTTTCAACACACCACTAACTAGGACCAATAATAGTAAATATAGTGATGATTATGCACACTGAATTTGTGCCAACTTGTAAATTGTGTGTTTGGTGTATATTATCCTCATAATTAATTTTCAGAATAAAATTTTCAAGAAATTACCTCAAATTGTTTTTATCAAAAAGCTGCTTAGCAATATTGGACAATTCAGTCAATATCGATTCATATCTCTTGGTCTTCACTAAAGTTTTCATATAACTTATATGCTGTAGTCCTGTCAATAAGTCTTTTTGGTAAGCTGCTCCCGATACTAATCCGGCAGCCGATTGCATAGCGTAAGCGTGACCAGAATCAGCAACACCATGAGTTAAATTTGCCATATAGAGTTGTACTAATGTCTGGAATCTCTTAACATCCTTTAATTCGCCGAGGTTGAAGATATCTTTCCACAGCTCCCACATGCTTTCCACATTTTTATCTAAGCAATAACTCGATAATAGTATGCCCGGTTCATACACGTGTAGTTGGTACAAGCTCTCGGCAAAATGTACACCAACATCTAAACCTGTAGTCTTTGTCATGACTACATTATCAAATTCTCTATAATCCATTTTCTTTGTTCCCATTTTTGTGATTATCGAGCAAAATAAGGGTAACAACATATGTTGTTCGGGTGTTAGTTGAGATGTATTAATAACTCCGCGGAAATAGGTGATGCCGTTTGTATTGGCTTTATTAATTTGTGTCGGCACAGGACCAAATTTAGTTTTTTCTCTGTTCACATGCTCAATTTCATTGCTAATATCATCCATCGTTAAAGTAGGTAAAATGTTAGTATTTTGTGGACTACTTTGTTCTCTTAATAACTCCAGACCAGTCTCATAAATACTCTGCTTATTTTCTTGTGTTAAACCATCTACTTTTGATTTTATCAATTTCTTTTCAGCATCAAGTTGTTTGGTTTCATAATCCTTATCTGGTGACAACGTTAAAGTAAGTCGATGCTTGTTATTCCTAAAGAATCTTTCCACTGCCTTCTTCAAGAAGAATTTGTCAGATTTAATATCATTTTGCAGTTTATTCAACAAAGTATTGATTCTCAAGGCATTTATAACATCTCCATTATGATTCCACGTCGAGATAATACCGAAAAGCAAATGCAGACCAAAATTTGAGCTTTCATGTTTTACACCTATTTCATATCGATGCAAAACTGACTCAATATGTTTGGTATCAAAACCATTTGCCAAAACCTCTTCGATGGTTTTATCATATAACTCAATAACTTTTGAGAAGTCTTCTTGTTTCAAACCCTGAAGACCAATTGTGAAGATGCAATCTCTCGGTTGTGCATCAAAACCAGTGCAAGGGATGAAACCCCCAGAGAAATTAGGTTCAATCATCGATTTGTAGAAGGGTGAATTTGGTCCTCTTATTAGTAATTCAGTCAAGAAACTTAGGATAAAACTATCATAAATGTTAGTAACATCACTCATAGCTAACGATACTGTTAATATATTCTGTTTTTCGAATGCTTCGCCCAAATTATCATATCTCCCATTGATATGCTCCTGTCTAGGTTCTGTCCATCGTTTTTGTTGTGGTACTGCTGTGTGAGTCTGTTCTTGATAGTCATATTTTGATAAATATGCATCATCAATGTACTTTAGTGATGTAGCTAATGGAAAATTGCCATAAGAATAGAAACGAGCATTACTAGGGTGGTAGCATTGCTTGTGAAAACTTTTGAGATCTTCCCACGTCAAATCGGGTATTTTTAACGGGTCACCTCCCGATATTACACCATACGTATGATCTGGTAGTATCAAATTTAAAATTTTTTGCTCTAATATACGCTCATTCTCGGAAAAAGCCCCTTTCATCTCATTATATACGATACCTTTTACAATTAAATCAGATTTTATATCTTGTGGATTTGTGTTTTCTAACCTCCACCCTTCCTGAAGATAATCTAAGTACCTTAAATTGGGTTTAAAGACTGCGTCCAAATATATCTTTTGTAAATTACAATAATCCTGGAAATTTTGTGTACTAAAGGGGTACATGGTATAATCAGCCCCAGTCATTGCATTCATAAAAGTAGCCAGTGATCTATTCAACATTTTAAAGAAGGGATCTCTAACTGGGTACAAAGTGGAGCCGCACAAAGCTAAATGTTCTAATATATGAGGTAGGCCTGTACTATCTTTGGGTGTGGTGCGAAAATTAACGGAAAAGACATTATTACTGTCATTTCTGTGCAAATGTAAGTATTCTGCCTTTGTTTTTGTATGTGACAGCTTTATTGCTGTTATATTAAATTCTTTAATAGGCTGCACATCTTTAACCTGAAAACCATGTACATCTAATCCTACTTTAAAATTTGCAATGTCAAGAGCATTCTCCTCTGAAATTTCTGTTTTAGTAATGGTTTGTGAGGTACGTCTTATAAGTTGTTGAACGCAGTATGTGTTCAATTTAAAATTAGCTAATCTCCGACACAACATGTTTAACCTATAATTACAAATATATTAAATTACGTATTAAAAAAAAATGTATTATAATATTTGCAACATTTGACATACCTAAACCAAAGAACAATTCCAAGACAGCTACTACTATTCCTCTAATTTAAACACAAACAAATACACTGCAATATTGTGCAAGAAGAACGTTTCCTATAGCAATGTAGTCCGTGTGTTTACGTTCGAATAATTTGGTATTTCCAAAAAATAAGTCAAATAGACAATGTCCCGTTTATTTCTGTTCTACACAAAAATAAGTTACACAAAAATAAAAATGGAAAATTAAAAATGAACGTACCGTAGGCGACGCAGATTGTTCATAACATTCGTAACAATGCACTATAACAGTCTCCCTATTTTCCTGGAGTTGCAAATCACATCTTTTACAAGACAATTCCGGGCTGGGTTGTAAAATATTAGTGCTGAACAAAATATTTTTCGGCCCCTCTGCAATGTCGCCGGTATAACAGGGAACATGGGGGTTCTGAAATAGAAATTAAAATTCTCCCGCAATATAATGCCAATATGACAATAATTGTATGCTACGAACTTCTAAAGTCCCTGCAGATTTACGGGTGCAACTAGATTGAAACGATTGGAAGTCTTTCTGAGACTTTTCGCTTATACTTGGGTTCTCTAAAATGTCATTGTTAAGGGCTTCATCGCCTAAGGGATGGCTTGCTGTCCCTGGAGGATCATAACTTTCACCTAATAAGTGTTAATTGTACGTTATCAATATGTAAAAGCGAAATGTAAAGATTTTTAGTACCTTCAGGCAATACTTGCAACAATAACAACAATAGGAATACTACAGGGAATTTATCGAAAATCCAAAACATTGCTGTACAATTTCACGAGAATTTTGATGTTAATTACTGACGTATTATTACTTGATATCTATAAATGAATGAATCTCCAAGAAAACTTTATTGTTGTGCCCTGTATATTCTAGTAACTAAATTTCATAATCGATCTGTGGAATTTAATTTGTTTTGCTGGAATAAAATATGCATTTGCTTCACATTCTAAAAATAAATGAAGTCATTTATATTTACTTTTACACTTTTTCTTATTTTTATCTCTTATCGCCATTGATAAGAAAAATCTCATAATTTATTCTACAAAACGTTGGTAATGTTGACGTTTGTCAAAGGGCAAATTTCATGTTAGTTTTAATTTTGAAACATGGCCGTGATGGAAGGTTCTTTAAGTAAATGGACCAATGTTATGAAAGGGTGGCAGTACCGGTGGTTTGTTTTAGATGAAAATTCCGGCATTCTCTCCTATTACACGGTAAGTGATATTTCAACACCATAACCTCACATCATACGTCAAAAGCAACTGGCATACACAACTCATATTCTTGTTTACAATTGTCCATGGTATGGGTGTAACTAATACGGTTTATTATGTGTTTATTTAATCCAATCGATCTAATGATGACCTAAACCATTCGAGTTATATTAGGGAGATAAGTGTAAACTATCAATTGTACTTGGATGAGTATGATATGCTCACATTCGATTAATTAGTATACCTGCGTTATATAGTTAAATGAGCCAGTTCATTATTTAGTTATAGACCAATGTTACTATTTCAGCAATACGTTATAGTGTACGCAGTTATTATTTTGGTGTAACAATTTGGTGTCATTTGATCACGTCATTTTTTACTTACTATATAAACAAGGTCATTAAATGCGTAGCAAAGAAAATATTCTACATGTATTTTTTGCTATTTTTTGCAGTGTTTGTATCTATCGCATTGGTATTATGCAAACTTTTGTCAAACTTACGCCTGACGAAGTTAAATTATAATAAAATAATGAATTGTTAAAAGAAGAATATATTTTCAAATGAATTCGTGTTTAATCAGTTGAAACTTACAGGTACTATGCCAGTTATTTGGTATAAAATAGAATAAAGCAAAATGCAATCAATGCAAATTTCAAAATAAATATATATATATATTTTGTTAAATCTATACCCTGATCAATAATTTTACAAGTATGTTATGTTGACTCCAATAGGAACTATGGCAAGTAGGAACACATCATAGGATATATTTGTAATTTACGTTCTCAAATACAATCCCCAATAACTTAATCACAAAATGTTAAAACCCTGAAAATTGGAAAAAAATTTAATGTATTCTGTAGAGAATATAGCATCTGAGAATATCTACGTATACATGTTAAATTTCTGATTATTTCAATCTGATTTCCAGATATAACAGTCAAAACTAGGGCAGTCGAAGTGCCTTTATTTAATGCTACCAGAGCGTTGCTTTTAACACCGGGTTGAATTAACCATGCACTAAACCAATTTGTATTTGCAGGCAATGAAATGGGGACGTGCGTTTAAATAGCCTGAGTTTTTTCTGTGTGCAATTTATGCGTATGCATTGGCAATGTTTACCACAAATGATTTTCTCTTAATATTTTAACCGTAAATGACACACTTAACTAATAAAGTTTCTTAATCGTGAAAGGATAAAATTAATGCAGCTGCATACATATTTCATAATCTGCAATACTGTGATTATTAATTAGTCAAGTTAATGCTGTAATGTTTTAAAATGAATTACTAAACAAATCAAATGAATCAAAGAAAGAAGATTTCTGCCAATAGATGGCACGTACGTTCAAAAAATGAAGTATATAAAAAATGTATAAATATACCTCTGAAATCAAATGAAACTAGATAAAGATGTTACCAAAACACTTATTATTATTGTGTAATATTTAAATATGAATTAATTTAAAAAATCAAATAAAACTAGTTAAAGATGTTGCCAAAACACTGTTATTATTAGGAGGACGGTGTGGTGAGAACATATCGTCGAGGCGTCATATTTGTTCTGGAGTTCCGCAAGGCTCCATTCTTGGCCCACTGTTGTTCTCGATTTACGTTTCTTAATTGGCATCACATTTGAAATATTATGATTATCACTTCTATGCTGACGACACCCAGCTGTATGTTTTTCCTTATAGTGGTATTGATAAAGCCTGCGGAAATATTAATTGTTTTGCTAAAGTTTGCTCCGACCACTCATTAGCATTAAATCCCTATAAATGTAGTTTGATTGTTTTTGCCAAAAAGCGTGTTATGGACTTAAGCTTCCATCAAAATTAACATCACAATGAATGAAGTTCAACTAACGCCCCCAAAATCTATAAAAATTCTTAATATTGATTTGGATCAATAGCTCCGATTTAATGGGCACATATTCAAATGTATTAAGCTTCGTTTGCAGACTAAAGATACGATACCAGAATAGACATAATTTTAATAGGAACACGCAAAAAAATCATTATGCGAAGCGATTGTATTAAGTAAATTTAATTATTGCGATTCGGTATATGGACCGAATATAACTCGGAGCAGAATTCAGAGGCTTCAGAATGCGTGTTTGCGTCTGGTGTGTGATATCAGAAAGTATCATTGAATTAGTAACATGTTTTCGGCTGTGAGCTGGCTGAACATACGGAGGGACGAACATTGCATAAATACCGTCTCTACTATAAGATAATTGCTTTGTGAATGGCAACCGCGCATTCGAGACTAATCAGTTGCTATAATTATGATTAATTAAGACATTTCAACACTCCTTGGGTAATGTGCAAAAGTACAAAAATTAGCGAACCCTCGACGGTTGCTTTCGACCCATAAAATTGGATCCAAACTGTTTGCTGCATTTGGGCAGCAGATTGGGCCGGACAAAGAAACCAAATCATTGGAACGCCCATAATTTTGTTCTATTAAATTAATTTTTTACTTACGTGTATTTGAATTATCATTTTCTGAAATTTCAAAATTAGAAACTAGAACTTTCAAATACCTACTGTGACAAAGACAAAAGTGTGAGTAAAAGATATCTAATCTATCTACTAGTAGATAGATACATTAAAAAACTATACTGCATAGTTAGCTTGAAGCAAATGTTAGGATAGGTAAAAAACGACCGGTGAACCAAATGATTATCCCCTTTGATTTGGCAGTAATGGCGTTCTATGCGATTCTGAAAGTTGATTTCTGTATAGAGCTGCCAGATTATTGGTGACGCCATTTTTAGATCGTAAACACACACACTCACGGCCATAAAAATACAAAGGGTAATAAAATACTTTCATAAATTGAGTACTATTTCCTAGAAATAGTATATTTGCAAAATTTTATTGTTACTGGTGTTATTTCACGCATTTTACAGTAATTACATGCAACGCTCGCAAGTATGCTGTGTGTAAAATAAAATAAAGCAGTCTTCCGTCGGAGAAAAGATGTGGAGGTTGTCTTGGGTGTTTTCTATTTTAATTGCCAATATTTCGTATCGATGATGATGATGCTTATTCAGAGCTTAAAAATTTAAACACATGGAAAAGGAAAAACAAGTTGGTACAGATAAAGGTGGTGACATACAATTCTATGCGCTAATCATTTTACTGAAGTTAAAATTAAAATTAGTGGTACATTCCATATTGAGAATATTTGTTTAAAATTGAGGTGATCAAAGTAAGCAAAATAGTTTTCTATTGTTTGTCACATTTTTCCAAAAATTCTATGTTGTGTTTGCTCAGTTTAGAGATATGTTGTTTGTAATTCTATTTCTTGACATACCTTAAGTGTTTTTTTATCTGTTTTAATCTTTTTTATCTTATTTATTTATGGAATGAAGCGTGTTATATTGACATGGTGTAAAAGGAATTTTAATTTTCAATGCGTACTCGCGTATCTACTCGATGCTTTTGCCAACCGAGTACTATTTACTCGGTTCTTAATATCACACAGTCGTCGCATCACTACTTACATATATATGTATATGATATGATTCACAAAATAACAATATAATTTAGTTATACAGGTCTCTGTTTAATTATTAATACTCTTTAAGTCTAACAAAGTTTTAAATTGAAAATAATCAAAACGGCAGTAACAAAACATGAAATACGCATTCTAGCAAGCACACAGAGGTATCCGGCCACTAACTATAAAGATCAAAATAGTAGCATAAAAACTTTTCATATAGGAAATTAATATTTAGTGGGATAACCCCTGGAGTTTATAATTGCTCTCATCCTGTTGGGCAGTGATTTGACTAACACTGGGGCTTATCGTTTCCCATTCTTCCAACAGGCGTTGTTTTAGCGTTTCTTTATAAAAAATCTGTTTTTTGCTAAGATTAGTTTTTAATATTGGCCACAAATGTTCGATCGGGTTGACGTTAGGCGACTGAGAAGGGTTTTTTTAGGTGATGTCTGGCATTATACAGAGGCTATTCCGTTGGTTTTTGAGCGCAGTGATTTGGATCATTGTCCTGTTGAAAGATGAAGTTATCTCCTACCCCTAATTTTTCTGCACTGGCTTTTAAATTTCTTTTCAATGTATTAATGTAATGAATGTGATTCATTTTGCCATCTATAAACTCTAATTTTCCAACACCAGCCGCCGCCGTGGAACCCCACGCCATAATTGAACCGCCTCCGTATTTTACAGTTGGTTGTAGATTTTCGTGACTAAACGCTGTACCTGGTGTTCGCCACACAAATTTTCGCCTGGAGGTTTCAAACAATTCAAATTTTGCCTTGTCGGTCCAAATGAAAATGAAAATTCGTCAAACTTATTCATGTAAGTGGTAGCAAACTCCAACCTTCTTTTTATTAATTTGAGCAACCCAGGGCTTTTTACTAGCTACACGCCCATTATACCCACTGGTTGAATCACTCGACGAATAGTTTCCACACTGAGTGCTTTTTCTTTCGCTGTTTGCATGGCTGCACAAACTTTTCGGCTGCTCAAAAATTGGTTTTGCAAAAGTCTCCTCTCTTCTCGAGACGTTAATATGTTTTGGCGTCCATAGCGCGGCCTATTAGTTAAACTATTGTGAACAGTAAACGTATGCATGATATCCTGTATAGTAGTGCGGGAGGATTGATCCGACACAGTGTGTTCATCAAATGTTTATGAACATTTTCGGCAGTTAGCCGATTTTTTTACAAGTCGGGAATTTCTAAGTCAAAAAAATGATCTTACAATGTTATAATTTGTTAGCGGTGCTATAATGTTCAGGGTCTGGCGATGAAATTTTCTGTAATGCATTACATCACCGATTTTTTTCTTTAATATGTTGACTGTTATAGTTGAGATTTGTTGCAATTTACTCGGGAATGATATTTAATTAATTATTCCATTAAAGTTAGTTATTGCGTCCACTAAAGAAAAATTTTGTTTTTGTAGTATGCTCATTTAAAAGATGTTAAACCTTGCGTTTCGAGTAAAGTTTGATGTTAGTTGGTGCAAATCGCGGTAGCAACAACTGTCGTCAGTATTGCATTCGATCGAAAGTATATTCTTTTAATTCGTTGGTGATTTAACGCAATACAACGAAAGTGTTTGAAAGAATAAATTAATGGTATTGGTGAAAACAATGTATAGGATTGTGATTGACGGAAGTGGAATATATCCATTAAATAGAAAAAAAGTCATAAACCAGTTTATTGTAAACAAAACGATACACCGCAAATCAAAAACTACTAAAGATTACAATCTCATTTTTACATATTTACAAAAGTTACATACATACATATAACATATTCTAATAAAATACGAGACTTACAGTTATTTGAAAATGCAACAACAGCAAAACCTTGTGCGTTGCGACTTCAAGCAAAGTATGTGTAACCCGCAACTAGGATGACTAAATAAATCACGAGCACAAAACAAATATTAAAAAAAAAGAACTGTACGCATGTAATTGCATGAATGTATTGCAATTGTTAAACCGAAACTTCAATTTCAAACCAAAATTGTTTGAATTCACCCAAAAATGATTAACACTTTCATTTTTGTTGACCTAACAAATTCTTTTTTCTCAGTGTATCATCAATGAAGGCGAAACCAAAATAATCAACAATTCTTGTTGCCCATAAAAAATAATACCGTCTGGGAAAACAACTATGTTTTATTGTAACATCAGCGCAAAGTGACAGCGGCATACATATACTATGAGCGTCAAAAGTGAGTGAACATCAACTACCTTTTTCTGTTTCCCAAAATTATGAAAATAAAATATTTTGCACCTCCATTTTTATTACAAAAACTGAAAGGTATATTCATTAACATGAATACAAAAAAAAACTACGTCAAAGTACCTCATACTTTTTTTTACAGGCGTGAACCAAACAAATTGGATATATTATGGGACAAAAGTCAACACGTGAAGTTAAATAATTTTTTAATATACCTAAACTAATATTTTATTGACCTTTCTTACACATTCTAGCCTACCTGGTATATATGACCACTCTTCTAAAAGCGCTGATTCGTTTTCTTGCTGGTTATGCTCTTTTTACGTATTGTCGCTTCAAATAATCCCAACTATTTTCAATTGGATTGAGATCTGGGGATTGTGGAGGGTGATCTAGTACTTTTGGGGTCCTATACAACAGCCATTCTTTCACTATAGGTACGTGATGTATGATTGGGTCATTTTCTTGTTCGAAGAGCCAATGATTTGGCAAGTATAATTTAGCGATACCGGGAGCGACATTCTTCTGCAAAAGTTTCACGTATTCTTGTGTATTGATTGTTGTTTCAATAAAATCAAGATCTCCAACACCCGATGCTGCAAAATACCTCCACACCATAATGGAGCCACCTGCTTAACTGTATGTTGCAGATGTTGGGCATGGAATTCCTCATTTTATTTCCTCCAAATTTTTTTTTGTGTTTTTGCTCACCGAATATCCCAAATTTCCTTTCGTCGGTAAAAGGAGCAGTTTTCCAAAAAGAAATATCCTTGTTTTTATATTTCTGAGCTTAGTCTAGTAGCTTTGTTTTACTTGCTTTCGAAATGAAAGCCTTCTTTCTCGGACGTCGGCCATAAAATACGCATTCATTCAGTACTCGTCTATTGTGCTGGCACTTACGTGTTTCTCGGATTCCGTAGTAACGTCTTTAGCAATTTGCACTGCACTAGTTCCAGGATTTTTCTTTAGTGTGGAAACTATTTCCCTGACATTTCTTTCGTTTAGCCGTTTTGGCCGTCTCATTCGTTTGGAATTTTCAACTGACTTAAAATTTTCGAAGTTATCCACCATTTTCTAAATCGATGTTCAATGCATTCTCACCATTTTCGATATTTCGCGAAAAAATTTGCCTTTCTTTCTCAAATCTATGACGATTCTCCCAGTCTCCAAAGTGATATCCGTCCGTATTTTTGTAAAAACTGTGCCCCCAAAATGACATTCACTGCAAATTCTGTTTTCAAAACAATGAACATATACTTCAATTGTTCTTTGAGGGCAAAACTACGCGCAGAAATAAGAGGACATCTAACGTGTTCAACTCACGAACAGTTTAGAATGTAAGTGCCAACAGTTTTTTGTATGAACAGTTTTTTTGTTCACATATGTAAATAAAAATGTATGAAGCATTTTGACGTATTTTTATTGTATTTATTTTATTCTTAATGAACGAAACTTTCAGTTTTTGTAATAAAAATCGATGTGCGAAAGTTTTCCTCTTCATAATTTTGAGAAATAGAAAAACGTCATGGGTGTTGGCACCTCTCCTTAAAAAGTGGTATGAGCAGTGTTTCAAGTGTAAAGTAGGTGATAAAAACAAAAGCTGGGCTCCCCATATTTGCTGTGTTACGTGTGTCAGACTTCTTACAGCGTGGGCAAAAGGTAAACGACATATGCCATTTGCTATTCCTATGATTTGGAGGGAACCATCAGATCATATTAACGATTGCTATTTTTGTCTTACAAATATAAGTGGTATGACTTCTAAATCCAAATATACTGTAAAATATCCAGTACCTCGCAATCCGGAATTACCTGTGCCTAAACCTCCACAAAACATGACACTAAGCGACGATGCAGGTGCTGATGACGAAGTAAACGAAGAAAGTTTTGCAGGCGACAATATGGATTTGGATCTAACATTTCAACCAGATTCCTCTAGTTGTGTGCCACATCTTCTAAGTCAAGAAGACCTCAACGACACCTCGTCCGCTATTTAAAGTTGTCTAAAAAGCAAAAAAAGACTGGAATCTTCTCCAGAGTGAAACAAAAATTGCTCTTTTTCCTAATCGCCATGCAGAATTTGAGAATTTCTTCTCTATGGAGAAGAAGGACTTGTATTTTGTATGTCCGTTCTGTTATGAAGACGCTTGGTCATGAATATAATACAGATGAGTGGCGTTTGTTCATTGACTCTGCCAAATTAAGCTTGAAAGCGGTACTACTCCACAATGGAAGTAAGTTGCCCTCTGTTCCTCAGGCAAGCGACTTGAAAGAATCTTATGACAACTTGAAGCTTCTTTTGGAAACAAAATAAGTATAACGACTTTAAGTGGAATATTTGTGACGATTTGAAAGTTGTTTCACCTTTGCTCGGCATTTTTCCTATGTGAATGGGACAGCCGGGGTAGGAAAAATCATTATAAAAAGAAAGAGTGGCCAAAACGAACTTCACTGACACCAGGAAATAAGAATGCCATTGGTACCCCACTTGCTGATCCTCAAAAAGTTTATTTGCCCCCTTTGTACATTGAGCTTGGGTTGATGAAAAACTTTGCCAAAGGTTTGAATAAAACAAACAGTGGGTTTGCATATGTAAGGAGTAAGTTCCCTAGGATCAATGATGCTAAGGTAAAGGAAGGTATTTTTATGGAACCTCAGATCAGACAGCTACTTCGAGATGAAAAATTTGTTGAGGCGCTAAATGGATTTGAAAAAGCGGCATGGTTGTCTTTTAAGGAGATTTGCGACGGCTTCTTGGGAAATCGTAAATCCGAAAACTACGTGGAGATTGTTAACAATCTACTGGCCTCATATAAAGCCATGAGTTGCAACATGAGTCTAAAAATACACTCTCTCTACTTCCACTTGGACTTTTTCCCAAAAAACCTTAGAGCAGTCAGTGACGAGTATGGCGAAAGATTTCACCAGGACCTTCTACTCACGGAGAAGAGATACCAAGACAAACGGAGCCCTGCTATGTTGGCAGCTGTTGGTTGCTGGACGCTGAAGAGATGTTTCTGATGCAAGGAAAAGTCCTATATCAGCACATTTCCAAGTAAATATCTCATTTTGTACGTCGTTTTTTCATGATTTATACACATATTATAATATATATTTTCAGAAAATTTCATTGGCTTGTCACTCTGAAACCCTGCCTGATAGAAAAATTCTGAACACAGATATGAAATAAGTGTAAAAAGTACCTCCAAGTTCACCCACTTTACCTCGTGGGACAAAATAAATCTGAAATGTTGTTGACCAGTGTTATTATTAGACGTATTATGCGATCGTAGCTGAGGTATTATGAATTAAGCGTAACTAATATTTTGTGACCTTAATAATTCTCAAAAACGTTTCATATAATTAGATACGTATACCTATTTCCCGCATCCGTAAGGTGCGCGCCTGTCTTCCGTGTGTATTTCTCGCTAGTGACCTAAATCTTGACCTAACCGCCGGTGTCTGATTATTACCACTGTTATCGTATAATGCAGATGTCTTAACGTTAATGTTTTTTTTCAAATTTCACATTTTTAATTTGCATTTTATGAAAGTGCTAAAACATATTTTGCATAAAAGCGTCTTTGACCGATGGAAGGGCCATTAATCTCATCATCATAGTATTTGTATTAATCTTGACCTAGACAGTGTAATTTTCGATAGTGTTATTTATCCTACTTACCGAGTTTAATAGGATGTCTATTAGTGGCAGTATTTTAATAACTAGAAATGACATCGGCTTGTGAATTGGTTGTAGAAAGCTGGTTAAGCTATCAAGTCTTTTTTTTTCGAATGAACAATAGGTATTGGAGAAAGAAACCTTTATTACTCTAGAGTCTAGACATACTTATAAATAAAACCATGTTTGTTGTATAGGTATAATATGTACAAATAAGCACTTCGTCTCAAATATTATTACTTACTGCGTATGTACATATATACTTAGATAACATTATTCTATAAATAAATAACAACCTTGTAATTTACGTATTACAAATATTATGTTTTTGTTTATAAACTGTTGCTTTCAACGAAATGCTTATGGCACGACTTCGGTATTTAGGCCATATTTCACTATGACAAGTTCATAGTAAATTTTCAACCCTGAGCCATTTGCTGACACAGCGATCGAATGATTACGATTCCTTCCCACACATATTACTTAAAAGTAAAGATAAAATCCTATATAAGATCTTATATAAGAGTGGACATCTAAAGTGTTTTGGTCTTCTTATAACTTCTCATGTAGAAGTTCAGGAACATCGAGAAATTAATGAGCAAGTTGACAATGAATAAGTACCCCACCACTGTGTACACCATGCCTTTGTGATATTTCATAAAACTAATGGCGTGGATGGCCAACAACCAAAATTGTATCTGGAAAAAAGTAAAAATAAAAAATCCAGGACGTTTTAAGCCTTGTATATACATAGTAGTTTGGCTATAATTTCCTCCAGTCACGCAATATTATTTCCACAGCAAGTTAATTCTGCAGCGATTAAAGGATAATAATCTGTAATTTGTGTGTAACAAATCTTGTGGAAATGTCATAATCATTTCGTGCCCAAAAAAAATTAATGATCCGAAATAGTATGTGTTCATTGCTTACCATTTGTACCATGGTCAATTTGGACTTGATAATCGAAATTTTCTGTTGTACTTTGGGTCCTAGGGTTGATAGGAAGTAATAGGTGTACATCAGGACGTGAACTGACGAATTTAAAACTATTGTGAAGGTAGCAACACCACCTGTAACAAAAAGTTAATGTTATTAGAAATTGTTTAATTACTGACTGAACGAATATGATAATGATATGTGTTTCGGGAACCCACGCATTCCCGAAACAGATGTCCCGCATTAATTATTAATTTATGCGGGAGGAGTGTTGTTTATTGTGCTGTCCCACTGCACAATAACTGCTACTTATAACCGTCTTGCGTCTATAACCGGTTATCTGGCTAAAATGCACAGCGCCAATAATTATGAAAGAATCTATTTTTATTTACCTATTTCGATTTTTCATCGCTTTCCGTCATAACCTCAAAACAATTATCGAAATAATACGAGATATCAAAAACACAACAAAAAACAAATGTCACATGGATTTCGTGTACATAACTTAGCTCTCAACTTTACCGTCAGAAACCAAGAAAAGATCTTAGTTTGGTAACACCGTAAATTACCAATTTCAGCAAAACGCGTTTAAGAAATATATGCACAATTTACAGGAATTGGTCATTTCTGAAACGCAGATTTACGGTTAGAATCGGTTGATTTTTTAAACCCACTGCAAATATGATAATGATAAAAATTGTAGAGTGACGTAATTCATAATTAGCATCCCTCAATTAGAGTGATGCTTTGTCTTGATAATGGGAAAAGTTTTTATGGTTAGGTATGGTTGTAATTAGCATCATTTTACTAGCACCGATTATGTCCCATAAACACATTGATAATTGCCAATTTTGCGAATTGGAAATTGCTAATTGACATGATCGTGCATAATTTGTAGTGCGAGGCGAACATATAACATAAAAACAATATATGAAAATACATACATTAGTGCATTTCAACAGAAAATAATTTGTAATTCTTTGCATGATTTATTACGGAGATAGAACGCCCATTCAAAGTAAACTTATTATGACGACCAAACTGGAGCGACCATTTAGAGTATTTGGGCGTAATGAAGATGTTCATAAATCTGGTCGAACGTCAGTACAAGATTATTTGGTGAATGTTTTGTTAAGATTTGCAAGAAAAAACTGTAACATTAATTTAAACCTGGATACTGAATCTCTTTCTGGAAAACCGGTAGAAGTGACAACTCCAGAAAATGTAGCTACAGCACAAATTGAACAACTAATTGAACTAAACCGCAATATAACTTATGGACAAATTCAGAAGATATTACGCGTTACATGCATTTCTACATGATGATTTTCAAGTAGCCAAACTTTGCATTCTGTGGCTGCCTCACAAATTGACGGACCAGCGAGTTGAATGGTGTCGTAAAATAATTAAAAAGTTTACTTCTGGTGGATGTTTTGCTGGAAGTTTCTCCGTATAGTCCGGACTATAGATCCTCTGGCGATTTTATTCCCGTACGTGAAAAACCAACTAAAAGGGTGACGTTTGTAGAGATATACATACTGCGCTGTTCTCTAGGAAAAGTGGAATTTTTTTCCCTCGATTGGTTTTCTTGTATAAGAAAATGCGTCGAAAATGATGGAAAATATTTTGAAAAATAATAAAACTTTAAAACGTACGAGAAAACTTTCCCAGCGACCCACAAGTCATCGTTCTATGTTCTCATATGTCTATATCATAAGTTGTCTAAGGACGATTCAGTTCTCCGAACAAATGCCAGGACTATGTAGTAATGGCAATAACCTTGTAAACAGAATGTACTGATAAAGCTGACTGCTTTAAACGGACGCGTAATAATAATCGCCGTTGGATGTTGAAGCTTCACTCTAAAAACCTCCAAAGTTGTGTGAATACATAATAAAAAAAAGGATTCCGGAAGAAAAACGGACACAGAAGACCAGAAGTTAGATTAACAATATTCAAAAAGAACTTAAAAGTGTATCACACTCTCAGATTGTGAACTATGCACAATTTGGACATTTAATGTTATTTTTATTTCCGAATTAATTAATATTTTGTGCGGGAGGAGTAATGCGAACAGTGTGTTTATTGTGCTGCCCACAGTCCTTGCAATCTTTACTTATTTTTACATGTTTTCCATTTCTAGTAAATTCAGTATTTTTTTACTTTAAATTCGTTTTTTACAACTCACTGACATTTACGTTTACGTTAAAAAATGTATAGATAACTTTTTTTTTTAATTTTATAACAAAAAATCAAGATTGTCACTAAAAAGAAATGTATTGATAACATCATAGTTCTTAAATTTTCGAAAAAAAAATTGAAAATGGAAAAAAATCGGAAATAAATATACAGGATGAGTCTGAAGTATGGGTCGAAAGAAGATATCTAGTAGCTCTAATGATATACATAACGTCTACTGATTCTTTTTATCGTATTGGCGGCTGTGTGAAGCACTTCTTTTTGTAATAGTGGTCAATCAATTTTGGCTAGAAAGTTATTTATATTCATGATAAAAGAAAGTTTTAATTAATGGAACAAATTATGTACATATATTGGTATTCATTAATTTTTTCTTATGCTGTTAATTATTGAACTTAGTCGTAATTATTGACCTTGTCAGTTGATTATAATTTGGGTGCTAAAATTCCAGTTTTAATATCTATTGAAATGTCACAAACATTTATTTTTTAATTGCTTTTTGTGAGCTATAGTTCGCAATTTCGAACAAACAATTGATTACAAGCAACGATATTTGCTTATTCTGTATCAAAATACTTCAATTGTATGACCAATAATGAAATATATGTAATAATAATTTTTTTTCTATGGAATATATGTAATCTTGAACTTACATGCTACGTATGACGTGATCATCCATGCGAAGAATAGCGTCGAACAGTGATGGTACAGGTGTAACTTGGTTACTTGGCTCTGCTTCTTCCTCAGAATGAAGAATACCGTGTCGAACAGATCGACGAACTTCAACACGCCATTATACCAGCAAATGTTCAAAAATTCGTCGTTCTGAGGAGTTGGTGCGTAGTTTATTGGTTCTAAGGATTGTTGTAGATTCCAACCGTTTCTAAAATTCTAAAAATATATATTTTTTAAAAATTGGTAGGAAGAAATAATTGCAGACCTTCAACAAATAGAAATACAGAATTGGAGAAATGAATCTATGGACAGAAACTTATGGATGCAGTGGTCCAGGAAGTGAAGACAAACGCAAGGTTATAAGGGTGAAAAGAACTCTTCCCTTTGAAATAGGAGCAGGATAGGTTATGATCCACAAGGCATGCCATAGCTATTGGGCGTTTTCACACTTGCCGAAAAAACCGCTGGAGCCGAAATCCCATATATACATAAATGGGAATGCTTTCATACTCACTGACATATCGTTGTCGTGTAGTTAGAGGCACCGGCATGTCAGCAAGGAGCTGCCACTCCACTCGATTTTTGTGTATGTGCGCCAAGCAGTTCTGATGTTTTAATTGAATAAATTTATTAAAAATGTGTAATGGATTTCCTGTTACTCATTTCTTTTATGTAATAGATTTATTTCTGAAAACAACAATGTATCACAAGTATATCTTTATATAAGAAAAAAATCAAAAAAAGTAGCAGTTATCACATTGTAGCACCGGAATGTATTTCGCTTTCCGCTTAGTGCTCATCATCTGTTTCCAATGCTAGTGGTATTTTTACACACGACTAAATAATTATTTTATTACATGGATGAACAAACGTAAAGAAAACAATGAACTAGAAAGTTTAACATTCACCGCCACTACCGCGGTTAGCTACAGGAATATTGTTTTACAAGAGACAGATTTAGGGACAATTAGACGTTCACTCTGGTTCAACCAACGAGGGTCACTTTTATGTGTGGACACAAAACGAAGCAGGACGCGGAGCCCAAGAAATTGGCTCATGTTTAATAAAGCATATTAAAGAAAATCTATCTGATACTACTGAAATAATCTTGTGGTTAGATTCTTGCGGCGGTCAAAACCGCAACATAAAGATGACACTCTTGTTCAAAGCCATGCTGCAGGCACATGCTTCTTTCACATTAATTCGGATACGTTTTCTTGTATCTGGCCATAGCTTCCTCCCTAATGATTCAAATTTTTCAGACGTCGAATGTGCACTCAAACATCAACAACGCCTTTATCTGCTAGTTGATTATATAAGAATTATGGAAAACTGCCGTACAAAAAACAAATTCAAAGTAAGACGAATGATCTCCACTGAATTTTATGGAACTGCCGAGCTATAAAAATAAATCGTAGATAGAAAAGTCGATGTTGAGAATGAGAAGGTTAGTTGGTTGAAAGCACGAGAGATACTTCTTGATAAAGAAAAACCATTTTCAATTTTTATGAGTAACAGTTTCGAAGAGAACCCGTATCCTGAAAAGGACATTAAAAAAGAACAAAAGGGACGCCTTGCTTTATTTAAAGATTTGCTAGTCCCAGTGTGGCTCGAAGGACAAAGCTATATCAAATCCAAAAATTGAGGACGTAAAGTCCATGATGCACTTGATTCCTAATTATTGCAAACAATGTTATGAAAATATTAGCGGCACGGACATCATCGACGATGTGGATGGATTCAGTGGATATTGAACTAGAACCCTCAGTGGATTATTAACTTTAGAATTTCTGTATTTTTTGCCCTACCTCTTTAGGCAATAAAGTTCTTTTTAACAAAAATGAGCTAAATGTTATTTTGCATGAAAGAACCAACCCACAAATATCAAAAAATTTAGAGCAAGTAATGTCTTTTAAATTTTATAATGCAATATTTTGTACAGATATTTAAATACTAGGGTTTTATCACTTCAAAGTGTCTTAAAAATGTGAACTGAGGTTTCTATTGTTATCAAAAGTTTAACACTTAATAAAATTTATTAAGTGCTGTCATGTCGCAGCTGATGGCGGAGTTCCTCTCGACACTGTCGGCAAATGTGAAAATATTGTGCCGGTGTCGTATCGGTGCCGTGCTGGTGGCGGTAGATGTGAAAACGCCCACGATATGTCCACTGAAGGAATATGACTTTTCCTCTTATTGTAAAGTGAGGTCAAGAAAAGAATGTAACGCGTATTTTCAAAATAATCTTCTAATTTCCGTATTGTTACCACTTGTTAACGTGCAAATTTACTTATAATAAATGCAACATGAAATTTGAATTAAGCAATAATTGGTTTGATTTGGCGTCAAAGAACCTAATCTCCAATTTAAAATGATTTTACCAGGAAAGAGATTTGATAGCAGAACTAAAATTATTTAATTATCAGTATTAAAAAGCAAAGGAAATAATTTCTTTTAGCAAAATTGTTCCAAGAACATAACCCCAAATTTAAAAAAATGATAATTTCCAAAACCATCTTTTCGGAATTTTATATACCTAACATAGTTTTTGGGATTTTAAGCAAAAACAAGTAACAAGTTGTAAGTTGTTTAGTTTGTTTGGTATTTAATCATAAGTTGTAATTATATACAAAGCTCATATTTCTTTTAAAAAACTTATTTATAGTGAAGAGGACTATAAATTCTTAGGAAAATTCCAAACATTAGCATTACCTTCTCTACTATTGCATATTTATTTTAAAATAAATATAATAATCCTTAAAAAATTCAACATAACAACGTTCTAAAAAAATAAAATTTAATGTAGCTTTGTTGATAACAGTCTTATCTTATTAACCAAACAATACAGGAAATTTTTATTTTACCGAGAACTAAGGGTGTGGTTGTTTGGTAACTTTAGGTGTGTTAAATAGTTGGCATCGTAAAAAGCCTAATGCATGTAATATTATTTAACATCATTATTATTATGCAAGAAATGTAAGGCAAAAAATACAAAGTCCTAACAAAAAGAAAAATTTCTATTCTTTTATCCAATTGTAGGATTAGATTCAGAAAAATATGGAATGCTTATTAATTAATTCAAAATTTAATGGAAAATTGACAAATAATGGTTTTAATCTAATATTTCTTTTAAGAATTTTGAAAAATTATAGGTTTATCAATAACTAAAGAAAAACGGTATTACTTACCCGAAGTACCACTGCACCACAAGCAATCACTTGAAATAAATTGTAGGCTTGAATCAGTCGTTGTATATTATAAGGTTTCTTATCTCTCATGTGTACCGGTAAATAAATGCAGACCAAATATAAATATACTGACAATATGGCTACTAAACCGAACGGATGTCCGAATCCATACCAATCTTTTATTCTAGGATCTAAAATTAACGTAAATCATTGTAACAAACATGGTAATGGTAGATTGAAAAAAGCGTAGGATAATTATTGAAATGCAACGGTACCTGCGTAATCTTTGAAAATCACATTGTACGTTCCAAACACAGAGTTCACTATTGTCTCGTTATTCATCTTGCTCAATAAGAGGTCAAGTTTTTTTCCGACTGCCGAAGAGAACGCTAGCGTGAGAATGTGCTATGTATGTATGCTTGCGGATAAAACTCCGGGTAATATAAGATGTGCAAGAAAGTATTGAAAGATACACCGGCGGCTTATATTAATCCACTTTTCGGTGTATGTGTATGTGTGCAACTGAACGATAAGGAAATTAAGTTTTTCCTGTCGACGAACGGTTGATTTCTGTTTGACATCTGATTGGATATGTATGCATTTTATGTACCCATATCCCCACAACGTTATGTACCACGTTATCCCCGCAAATTATGTATTCGTGAACGCGTACCACCTACTGCATCAAGGCGAGGGTCAAGTTTGCGCGCGTAATTGCCAATATTCATGAACGGTACGTTAAAGGTATTGGCTATTCGTTTGGAAATATATACAGCCTATTAACACACAATTAAGAACAAAAACTATTGAATGAAGTTTTTCTGAGATACAGACTAATAAGAAAAATATATTAACTTAATATTTAATATATTTTTCTTTAATTGACCACCCTATGCAGGATCTCCCAAGTTGAGTGACCTATTAAAATATTTTAGGGAAGGATATACCTACACAAAAATTGTGAAAATAACTGGACTGCCCTAGACCAAAGTGATCTTTCAGAGTAAATTATTTTTATTCTTGCATCACTTCCGGTTGACCGGAAGTCGCCATTAACTTATTTTAAATGAAATATTATAATTTTTATTGCAAATTCCGATTATAAACGTAATTCTAAATACAAAATGTTAAGGTTTCCCTATACCTAAATGTAGCCGATGAAATATCTTCAAATTTATGTAAAAGAAACGTTTTGCCGGCCTTCCATTTAAAAAAATTGTTTTTAGGACACTCTTAAATTTCAAAATTCAAGTTGCTTATCATTTGAAGGTATAACCCTTAGACTTTGGAATCACAGCCTAAATATCCCTGAAAATTTTACATTTTTTGGTTGCGATATAGTGTCACACCTCATTATGTTTAAGTGTCCTAAACTCAATTTTATTAAATGGAACACTGTATATTTTTACATCATGATGGACAAAAACAAATTCTGTAGCAATCTGTATTAAGCATGCCTTGAAAAACATTTTTTGGACATATGTATTTAATTTTTTTGGTAGCAGAACTTGCAATTAGTTAGTAAAAGATTTTCTTTTATAATTGTTTATTAATGTTAAAAATACAAATAAAATACAAATGAATGATTTTTTTATTCTCATGATTTTTACCTTTGGGGCAAGATTAAATCCGATATTTATTCTGAACCAATAAATAATAGACAAGCTCTGGAAAATCATGTTAGGAACATATTTCGAAATTCAAATCCTGTTGAAATAAGATATGTAGTTACACAGAGTGTTAGAGTGTTAGGGTTAGAACTTGTCTTCCAATGAATGGTAGACAATTTGAACAATATTTATAGTCTTAGAACATTAGTAATTAGAATATAGAGTTGTTACTTCTTTAGTATTGCCGGCTTGGACTCCATGCAGATTTTTGTACATTTTTTTTCATAATTTTATATTTTTTTTTTGTTAAGTAAATAAATATTTTGTTTGGTTGAAACTTATTGCGAAAACTTGGATTAATTCTAGCAAAATATGCCACTAAAATACGCAAACAGTGATAAAAAGAAAACGAAAGGAAATAGGTATCGGGAAACTTAATAGTAATTGCTGCAGAATTTGATTCAGCGCATCATGATGTAATAATATATAGCGTGATCCATTTAAGAAAATTGAGTTTTGGACAATTAAACATAATGAGATACGACACCATATCACGACCAGACTGTAAAATTTTCAGGGATATTTAGGCTATGATTTCAAACTTGAATCTTGAAATTTAAATGAAACGCAGGCAAAACGATTTTTTACATAAGTTTGAAGATATCTCAAAATCGGTTACATTTAGGTATAGGAAAACCTTAACATTTTGTATTTAGAATAACGTTTATAATCAAAATTTGCAATAAAAATTATTACGTTCCATTTAAAATAAGAAAGTAAATGGCGACTTCCGGTCAACGAGAAGTGATGCAAAGGTGAAAATAATTTACTCTGAAAGACCACTACGGCCTATGACAATGTACTTATTTCCAGAATTTTTGTACATTTCCATCCCCAAAATATCTTAATAGGCCACTCAACTTGGGAGAACCTGTATATTCTTCAATATTTTGAAGGACAATTATCAATATGTGATTCCTTAAAATGAATAATTAAAACAAACAGCAAGAGTTGTAAGTACTGTGGAGCAGTATGGCAAACTAGAGATGGTTCTAAAATTTTGCACCTGTTATTTCTGCGCAAATGCAAAGTTTTAGAGATCCGAAACAGGAACAGCGGCGGCGGCTTATGAGTATTTTTAATGGGTGGGCAGCAGTAGACACAAACACTGAACATTTATTATTATTAAAAAATAAATTAAATTTAAATGATGTCTCAAAATTTTCATTTTGTTCAACACGTTGACGCCGGCGTGTACCACCGGTGGTACATATGAGGTTCTATCACGGGACGGCGTGTACCACCGGTGGTACACGAATTATGCGAATTATGCTTTAGTTTGAAAACGCCGTCCGCTAGACCAAAACTCAAAACCGAGTGCCGGCGTCAACGTGTTAATTATGTTTGGGTGGGCAGTTCCTACCGTGGCACCCCCCGACGAGCCGCCGCTGCGGAACAGTACAAGGTTTGTTGTTGTTTGTATCCTAATGCAGAGACTTAACACTGCGCGGCCTTGAGGCCTATTGTATCACTCTACATTAGGTTTTGTGTACGTGTGTTTCGTGTGTGTGTGTGCGTGTAAAGTGTATGGCTTGTTACTGCCTCTCCTTGCCGTAGAAGGTAGCAGTGTTGATTTATCCTCAACATTGAAGGGTACCGGGAGAGGTATCGACCACCCCTGCTGCAACCGAGCTTTAGAAACATCGATTGCCGCAACGGGGATTCGAACCATCGACACTCTGTACAGGTGTCTAGCGCTCTTATCACTGAGCTATACCGGCAGATTCAACAGTACAAGGTGCAACTACGGCTAGCAGGCCGAAGTGGTGGAACTCATTCCAGAAGGCAGAGTGAACGGGGGGTTTCCGTCGAGTTTTAGCAAAGATTGCAAGGAAACACATAGATATTCCAATCCCTCGGTTATATTAGTTTCATACAAGTTTGTTTTTTTATCGATGAACTCTTAATCCGCAAAAAAAATCTAAACCGCTATATTATTTTATTACTTCAATGCGGGTATTTAATTTTAAAATTTACCTAGTATGATATTCGACCGGCAAAAATAATATATGGCATTATATCTAGTATCTAATCTGAAGGTCCCCATACACTTCGTTGTTCTTGACCGTCGCAACGGTCAAAACGGACAAAAACTCGAAGTGTATAGGCCCCCATACACTTCGGTTTTTTTCCATCGGTTTTAACCGACGTGTCAAAACCGACGGTTAAAACCAATGACCGATTTTCCCACACACTTCTTGCCAAAATTGATCAGTTTTAACCGTTTGTATGAGGTGATGGAACGTGTTAGTTTGTTGTCAGTAGCGGCGGCGTCAGCTGTTAAATGCAAGAAAGAAGGAAAGAGGTGGAAATGGAGTAAACAATGTGTTCTAAAGCGAAAAAAAAATTTATGACTACAGTTCGATCGCTGTTAACTCAAATAACGATTAAATTCTTTGTGTTTCAAATTCAAATGAATAAGACATAAAGTGAACTAAATAATATTCATTAAATACAAATAATAGGATACTGGCTTAAAATAGTAAAAATGAAAAATATCCTTACCACCTCGATGAGTGAAGAACTCCGAAGGAATCTACGAAGGAAGATGATGTTAGACGTCGCACTCTGGGAGATTTGCACCACACAGAAAACCAACACTGAGTGTTATTCAAGTGGTGTTCTGTGTGGGGCAAATATCCCAGAGTGCGACAT
>JARFOC010084364.1:0-14308 GCA_031763485.1 Osmoderma eremita
TGATTTTTAATTATTAGCTCGGAAAGTTTTTAAAAAAAGTACAAGTTCGAAATTTCTATATACAGGACCGTACTTAAATACAAAAATTTAATTTGCTCGCGTAGTTATTAAGATAACAGCTTTTTTTTTGTACGAACACTCGCTTTAAGATTACTCATAACTTCCTCACCTTCTTATCCCTTTACATAAGGAACAGCCTGTATGCACAAACAACTCCCAAAGGTATTTGATTCGATGAACTTTTGTTTGATACCTCATCGCTCCATATGATTTTTGATTAATTAGCTCAGAAAGTTGGTGTGATAATGGTACGCATAATTTTTCTCTAAAAAAAGGAAATGTTTCTATATACATTCTATATACAGAACCGTATTTAAATACAAAAATCTAATTTTCTCGCCAACTCCTTAATTTTCTTCTACAACCACTCCTTGTGAACTTACCCATAGCATCCCTCACCTTCTTGTCTTTTACATAAGAAATATCCTGTACACACAAACCATCCCCAAAAACATTTAATCCAACGAACTTTTGCTTTATACCGCATCGATCGGTATATTTTTTCAGTTAATAACGTTGGGAAGTTGGTGCCGTTATTGGTACACATCTCTCTCCCGATATTCATGCAACTACATATAGCCCCGTCATCAATTAGATAAATTGCCTTTGCAACCGCATACATGATTCGTTTATTTTTGGCCACAAACGCAAGCGTCCATTGCAAATATCCCCCGATAACTGTCAATACTTCGCGTGGAAATATTTATTTTGCACTTTTGAAACTACGGTTTTTGGGTTGTTGTAATTGAAACGTTAACTTTTATGTGCAGTTGTTTAGCGGAAAATATTAACTGGAATGGGGATAAATTACTGGATGGGGTCCTGTTTGATTTTTTGTTTTAATATTTTATATGTCGAAAAAATATTATCTTTGAACGTTGGTATTTTACCGATTTCGAGGCAAATTTTTTTTTTGGATTATAATATAGATTGGTCGTTATATCCGGGTTTTACTGTATTAATTTCAGAACCAATATGAATATGAATACCTTCTTCGGTTTGAAATTAATACAGTAAAACCCGGATATAACGACCCATCTATATTATAATACAAGAAAAGTATTTTGTATCATATTTACAATGTAACATATTTGGATTGTGTTGAAAACGCAATCATTAAAACTATTTTTGATTACATCTTATGGAATTAATTGCTGCATTTTTCCTAAAGAGTGGGGCTGCTTTTTCTTAGTAATTTTTTTTTATTTCAATATTTTATATGTTAAAGAAGAAGTATGTATACTCTTTAAAATTTGATAGCTTAACGATTTTGAAGCAATAATAATTTGTTGTATCATAATATCGAGCGTTACATCCAGATTTGTTTTTTAAATAAGTGTATGAATACAGACGGTTATATTATAGAAGATATTGGTTGTAGGGTGATTTCATTCTAAAAATTACATCATAGTGCCAACGATGCTAACCTCAAAAAGTAGACACCCCTAAACATAGTATAATAGACTCGTCCAGCGATTATAGCGCCAAAACTCATATGACGTAATATGCATTTCATAGATTCAGACTAATACTATAAATGTGTTTGGATTGGAAAGATAAGGATACAAATTATTTCTGAATACATTAAGAACGGTCTGGTTGTATTACAGAAGCATTTGACCTGACCATCTCGTCTATGTTTAAATAAGAAAAGAGAACAAAGTATATTCCCGAGGTAAAACAGGTTATAAAATGTTTGAAAATACAAGCAAAGGCTGTTTAAATACAGATGTGCACACAAGGCATTTGATTTTGTACAAAATTATCTTCAATGATAAATTATTAAATTTTTTTATTTAATTATATTAAAAATAATATTTTGAATTAACTTATGTTTCACAAACATCCGTGTTATATCTGGATGGAGTCAACTTTGTTGTATATGGATTTAATTCACCTCAAACAATCATTCATTCTTCCCCGAAACCGTAAACAACAATCTTTACAAATGTTTTTCTACCCCGAAGAATCTCACCAACCAACGACAACTTGTCTTGACCTGTTCCGTAAGTGTGCGGTTGTTATTTCGAAACTCGTTTCAGTTGTTAGCGATTCGTTTGTTTAGGACTAACAAACAAGTGTGTTTGCGGTAGAAATGTTATATTTCCAAGGTACCTCGCAGTCACAATAAAGAATTTACATTGTAGCAGATTTATTCTGCGGCGTTATTTTTAAATACGTATTTTAATAATACTTTGCCGTTGTTTGAATGTCGAAAAATTTGTGTAAATTACATAAAGTAAATTGCTAACACGACCACTCTCAACTTTCACGGTACGGGAACACGAGTGCTCACCATCAATCGGTGGAATTTCGTTTCGAACATTGTAAGGGATTCTTAAAATAGCCCTACCGTTGTCTAACGTCTCCTAAAGGGCTAGAACACGACAGTTGAAAATGGGGAGGACATTCTCGAAAGGGACATTACTCCAAGCCCGTGACAGCTACGTAAAACATTGCGACAACCCCTAAAAGGAAATATCTAGAGATAGGACTACATAAATACATACTTAGATCTAAGTGGAAAATGCAATATTCGATAAATACCGGGAGTATTTAACGTTTAGGAATAGGAGAACCGGTTTTTCTTTTACCTACTGGTGAAATTAAACTATTTTATATGGTTAATAATAATTTATGCTTAAATATACATAGGGAAATCTTCTGTACAGCATATAATTTTAAAAAATTCCTAGATTCTGTATGCTTTCGACTCGAAACCACCCAAGGAATCTATCGACGAAAATTTTTTCATTAGTTTCGATTCACCCTGTATAAGGAATTTTCATAATACTGCCCTGAAAATGCATTTTTATCGACGTAAATGACGAAAAATAATAATCGAGATTAAGTAGGCGTGTTTAAATCATTTTTTTTTATTATAAGAAAATTCCCTAATCACTTTTGAATTGAAAAAAAACTTTATATATATATTTTTAGTTAAAATTCCCCCTTAAAATCTCCTACGAAGTATGAGGCATCATTTTAGATAAGAAAATTTTTATAATTCGAACCTGGAAATGCGGAATACGACGAAAGATGGTAATTGATTGAAGTAGTGAACTTGAAGATGGGCGCGTTTAATTAATATTTACCCGTGATTTGTATGAAATTTGTTTCCAGTAGCAAATATCCCTTAAATTACACGTAATAACAAAAAGCTTTATATACATTTTTTACTCAAAATCACCTTAGGAATCCACCGACGAAGTATTTTCCCTTATATTAGATTCACCACGTATATAAAAAAATTATAATCCGCCCCTGCATATTTATTTTAAACCCTGGAAAACAGCATAAAATGCATTTTTAAAACCATAGCAATTAAAATTAGCCAGGCATTTACAAGCAATCTTTACTCGTGATTAATATTTAAAAAATAGTCGGGATTTTTTTTTTCAGTAACGATAACTTTTAAACTACACGTGATAACAAAAAACTTTCTATACATTTTTTGACTCAAAATCACCTTAGGAATCCACCGACGAAATATTTTCCCTTGTATTAGATTCACCCCGTACATCAAATTTTTATAATCCGCCCCTGCAAATTAATTTTAATCTCTAGAAAACCGCATAAGATGCATTTTTAAAACAATAGCAATTAAAATTAGCCAGGCATTTACAAGCAATCTTTACTCGTGATTAATATTTAAAAAGTAGACGGGATTTTTTTTCAGTAACGATAACTTTTAAACTACACGTGATAACAAAAAACTTTCTATACATTTTTTACTCAAAATCACCTTAGGAATCCACCGACGAAATATTTTCCCTTATATTAGATTCACCCCGTATATCAAATTTTTATAATCCGCCCCTGCAAATTAATTTTAATCTCTAGAACACCGCATAAGATGCATTTTTAAAACAATAGCAATTAAAATTAGCCGGGCATTTACAAGCAATTTTTACTCGTGATTAATATTTAAAAAGTAGACGGGATTTTTTTTTTCAGTAACGATAACTTTTAAACTACACGTGATAACAAAAAACTTTATATGGATTTTTTTACAAGAAATAATTGTAGGAGTTCATCCACGTAGTGCGTTTCGTCAATTTAGAATCGCCTTGTATACCGAATTTTTATAATCCACTCCTGGAAACTCATTTTTAACGCCGGAAAATGGCGCAAAATAGCAAATTGGAATTAGGCGAAAGCGCACAGAAGATAAATTAAACCGGAATCGTTAAGATAGCCCCAAAAGTAAACAAGCTCCGGAAAAAAAAATTCAAAATCCAGCGTCTATAACGGAGATTGCTGTGGCTCGCGCGCGTACAAAAGGCCTCAGGTAGTCATTAAATTTTTCATCAACGCACCTTTTGTGTATCGAACCGTATATACGTGTGTGGGTGGAGTTCTTTTTTCTGTAACGAGATGGGTATTTATTTTTTATTTTTTCAACGTTGGTAGTGCCTTTTATATACGCACCCTTTGGTCAAAGGTGTGTTGATGTACTGAGGATTGCTTGTAATTATTATTATTTTAGTCATTTTGCGTTCTTGTGCGTTTTTGAAATACGTTAAACAACGTCTCTAATTAACTGTGGATTATACAGGGTGATGAAAGAAGCTTGCACCATATTTTGAGGAATGCATGTAAACGGCTATTAAAATGTTAAAAATTGCATATAAGCACATATTGTAAAATCAATCATTATAAAGTTATATTACTAATAAAATTGTGCCCTTTTCAAGTCATAACTCGCGTTCAGCGTTATTAATAATTACACATTTCAAAAAACAGTTATTGATTAATATTGCCTTTATCCAATGCTACTGGGAGAAGAACCCATCGTCACAGCATAGGAGCAGTCTGTTGTACGTATCACAACTAAAGATATCGCTGTCGATAAATCCGAACGTCAAAAAAAAATCTCTCATGACTTATTCATTTTTCCGAAAATTAAGTTGATGGCTTCTCTGCGTTGGCTGGCTTTGCGAGGATGGAAGAAATACAAATGGTTTTTATCCCTACACGGGAAGTATGTATAATACAACACTTTCAAAATCATTTTTTGTTTGTTATTTATACAGTAAATAATGTTTGTGATACATTTGTTTCTGATCTGGTGAATAAGGTGTATAAGAATAGGGCTCCAAGCAAGCTACAGAGATGGATTGTTTTTATTATTGTGATAACATGTTTATTGCTTAATACACACAAGAAAAACTGGGAGAATACAAGTGACACAGAAAGACGAAGGGAAATTGACAAACGGTTGAAGAGTGATTAATACCAACAGCCACCAAATAATATCTGCCAACAATCCTCGTTATAGAAAAGGGTAGCCTTATACAAATACGTACAAAATAAAAGAGGATGGATATGGTCCATAAGAGCAATACTTCCTTTAAAACGTGAGCTGCATTATAGGTTCATTTATATAAATGGAAATGTGGAGATATTAGCTATTTTATCAGTCCAGGTGAAAGTACTATTCGTTTTTTTTTAGGTTCGATATTTTTTTAGGTTAGATTTTTTATTTTTAAGTATAAATTTCTGTTTTCTTAAGAAGTATCTTTTTATAGGATCTCCATATATCTTAAATTGTTAAAAGAAATCAACATAATACAACTCTCGTACATTATTTACACAAATATATCAAGGTTTTCTCGTAAATAAAAATAATCAATACCCATTTTCGGAGCCCTTTTCGATCCTTGTCGATAACCTAACATTAAAGCCCACTTTATTATGCAAAGCCGATGGGTAGATCAGGTAGGTTGTACATTAAAAATGCCCCTACGCTACCCAAACCAACCCTTATCACAGCCATCACCCCGGACCACTGTGACAGTCCTGATTGATGTACAATCAATTATGTAACGGTTTACGGAACGTTAACAACTTTAGGCACACATACTCATCGGAATGTAATAGGGAATGTGTTGTAGACACAGTATAATTGATTGGATAAAGTACAGGAAAATTGATCGAGATATTTTTGAAATGTCATTGAATAGGGAAAGTTTTTTATGGATTTTAAATCGTAAAGAATTGTTTTGGTATTTTAAACGCCAATGAAATCTATTTACATTAATTTAAAATGTGACTAAAATAAAAGCATGATCATTTTGTGTTTGACAAATGACATAATGACGTATTTCCTCAAAAGATAAATATTTATAATATTGACAACAATACCCATCATTCTATTCCTTATTTTTACTAAACCAATTAATAAAACCGCACCCCCGTCTATCACATAGCAAATACTCAATTCAAAACCATTTGAAATACGAGATCAAATTTGATTTACAACCTGTATACGTAATATACGCCAGAATAGTAAATTTAGCGTTGAGTGTTGTGTTATTATACTAGGAATTCCCTTGAAATTAATAGCAACGGCTTTAGCAGAATTTATGAAGCGACAAACGGTACACACATGTTTATAGTTCAGCGCAAGTCGGAATTTCTTCCGGGTTTAGGTATCGCGTAAGTGTCGATGATTTTACCACGTTTAGTTTACGATGGCGTTAAAAGTGTTGTTACTCGATTTAGGGCGTTCAAATGGTAATTATCCTATGTTGTAATGTAGAAACAGGAAGTGATATCGTTGTAGTTGGGAGATGAATCAATAAGGAAGAAGTTCTAGCGAAAACATTAGTTATTCTGTGTAGGCAGTAAATACCAATGTAATGTAATATAATGAAATATCAAAATTTAAGATACCTTGCATCTCTTTATAGGTAAACAAAACTATTTATTTCCTTCGATCTTTATCAGCGTATATTACCCCCCTTTAAATCCCTTAAAGGCAGCTCGCAAACTCCCAAACATCATCATTATTACATACGAGTCTCAAACCACGCGCAAGAGCGCCGCTGTTACGTGTAACATAACATATTCTCCAGTTTCCCCAACTGCAGGTAGTTGGAACCCTCTTTAAACTTCTATCACGTAAATTAGACAGACACGTGTTCAACGCCAAGGAGGACGCAAGGGTACCGCCTCGTCCCCTACTTTATGGCGCGTGTCTAGCTAAGAACCGGCGCTTTGTTCCAGTCGAGAGTCCTCCGAGGACTTGTCAGATGCGCTTAGGCGATTCTAACGACCCCCTGCTGACGTAGGAAAAAAGCGTTTAGTTAACACAGGGCAAGAAATTGCGCGAAATATGAGTTGAAAATTTTAATAAGAATATATCGGAAATGTTCTAATTTCATTTACGTATAAAACTGGAAAAAGAAATGATTTAAAAATTTCAATCTCATCTAGCGGCGAAGATAAGGGCGCACGCAAATTTTTTTATCAACAAAAAACGTTGGTCTTCCCATTCCCTTTAATTTCCCCAAATTTTATTACAACCATCCGACTCACCCCGTATACTATATACCGAGTGTTTCGGGAATTTAGCGCGATTTCGGCCGCATTTTTTCGTACGATCTTGACGGACGACTCCCGCAGAGTCGGCCCTCTTATCTGGGACGCCCCCTGCCGAGTAGATGGTCGTAGAAACGTTGTGACAAAAGCGCCAAATGTGACGAAATTGGAATTGTTTCTCCCTACGGTTTCTCCGGGAAGAAAGATAAACGCTTGGGTGGTAATATTGACGAGGGCGACGACTTTTAGACGCCGTGTAGAATTCGAGGGTTGTTCAGTTCTCTGCGTGAGAATTGCAAGAAATTTTTCCGTTGAGAAATAGCTGAGGTAAGCGAAAAAGTCGTGTTAGGGTCCGTCTTGGTGAACAAGTTGTTACGGTTCGGTTGAATGGGTTTGTATTAAGTGAAAATTATCTATTTTAAACGGGTTTCATAAATGTTTACTTTATATTAATTCAGATAAATAGTCTTTCGTCCATATTTAATTTAATAATTTCTTCAAGGTACACAAACATAGGTTATTTACCCTAACCGTAGACCTTTTGATTAATAAAATGCCATATTATAGGAGAATATCCAAAGACAGCAACATCAAAAAGGTATTAAATGGAAAGGCAATTAATCTTTTTAATGGCCTATTTCTCACAACATTAATGGTTATAACTCAGGCTATTTTAAGCGATGAAAATTAGGAATGTAAATCAATTTCTTTTTAGGAGAATCTTTCTTTCAAGGTAAATCTTGAAGGTAATTTTCTCTTTTTGAGTGTGGGTGGATCTTATATAATTTATAAGATTATATAAAAAAAACTGGTGTAAATCATATTTTTTTCGGGGCAGTTACTTTTAAGGCACAGTTAAAAATTAGATCATTTGAAGTGGGGTGTGGTTGTTCTATGAATTATAAGATTGTAGAAATAGCAATTTTAGTATCTAAAATAATTAAATTTCACAAAATGTCGTTAATTGTTACTAAAAATGATTTTTTTGTTTGTTGATACTAATTAATAATTGACCTTAATTTATTCCATATTTTATACCTTGACCACTTTCACCTATCAAAACTAGAAAAGAAAATCTTAACGAAACGTACCGTTTGCACCAAGGTGGTCGCTTCATTTGGGTTTCACTCTATCACCTTCTACGTTAATTTTCGCGGGATTATAGAGCATAAACCAATTTTAAGTATACTAATCGATTGCAAACGATGAAATCTAACGTATATAGAAGAAAAATATTGTGTTTAATTGTTATATAAAAAAAGAATTTTTGTCAATTGAAACTAATCAAAGCAAATACTTCTAATTTATTCTCCATTTTATATTTTAAACATCCCCACTTTTCAAAAACTTAAAAAGAATCCTACCCGAATGGAACTTCTCCACCAACTTGGGTGGTTGCTTCGGCAGGGTTTCATTGTATCACCTTTTACATTCATTTTTGCCGAATTATAAAGCATTAACCAATTCCAAGTATACTAATCGATTGCAAACGATGAAATCTAACGTATGTAGAAGAAAAATATTGTGATTGTTACTATATAGAAAAAGGATTTTTGTTAATTGAATCTAATCACAATATTGTAAACTAGAATATTTCTAATTTATCCTCTATTTTGTATTTTAAGCACCCTCACACATTCAAAAACCTAAAAATAATCCTGATTTTTCCACAAAATTAGGTGGTCGCTTCATTAAGGTTTTACTCTATCACCTTTTACATTAATTTTCGCAGAATTATAAAATTTTAAGTAATTCCAAGCATACAAATCGATTGCAAACAACAAACCAGCACATATAAATACCAACGACATATCTTGGTACTATATAGCTTAACGCGTATGTAGAAGAAAGTGAATTTAACTGGCGTATGTTTATGGAAGGAATGAAATACATTTAAACGTGCAACTGGCACAGATCCAATCACTTGTTCTGAGGTTAAAGACCGCTTTGTGCGTTTACTGTAGAGTCCGGTTTAATATCGTAGGCAATTTAAATGGGAATTTAATCAATACACAAAGAAATATTTTATTTATTACAATCAGATTCAATTTGGGCCAGTCTCTAAGTCTTTGGTGATTAAATAAATTTCATTTAATAAAGTTATATTTATAAACGTAACAATGTACAATAAAATTCATCCGGACGCATTTTCCTAGGATAAATTCTTCATAGGTCTGGTATATCTACAATAACAGACACGAATTATAATACACGTAGAAGATAACCATCTCGGATTTTAATATTTCTTAAACATGTTTTTGGTCATTGTTTTGGTATTAAAACAAAGTATTGTATTGAATTTACAGCGGTAGTTAAAGTTATTTATGGATCATAAGAGCTCTTACTGTACATACCTAAGTCCTTCTGGGCTATTTATATTTCAGACTGGGGTTTAGATCAGACAAGACTTCAAGTAGTAAAATCTTAAAATAGGACATTAAAAGAAACCATAAATACTCGTTCCGCTTTTCTTTAAGTCTAAATTAATATTTTCAGACGGTATTTTACACGATATATACAATCATTATCAAAAAAATAAACCTGGAATTAATGTTTGTATATCTCAAATTAGTAATGGTTTAAAATTGTTTTACATAATGTTTTAACACAATTTTAAAGCATATAGATTAATTTAGTTGTATACAGTCGTGGTAAAAAAAACAGAGCCGAATTTATATTTTTGAATATCTGATTTTGGTATAAATATTTTTTTTTATTAACAGTGCAGTGTACGAATACATTTTTCCTTGCATTAAAAGGAAGCATATCGATTTGCTTAAGTCTAGGTTTAATATTTTAAGAATGCATTACATGTATAACATTTATACAATCGCGGTCATGAAAATAGAGCCAAATCAATATTTTTGCACATCTGAAATTGGTAAAAATCTTCTTTCTCTCCATTGATAGTACAAGTTTTAACACATTTTTTAAAAGTACCGGTAATATATGTATACAGTCGTAATCCAAAAAATAGAGCCAAATTAATATTTTTGTATATTTGAGATCTGTAAAGACTTAAAATTTTTTTATTAGTAAAATGCTTTAACATATTTTTGGTATTCTATTTAAGAGAAATCATATACTAGGTTCCTTTATAGTTTTACGTCTGAATTGATATTCGTAGAAGATGTTATGCAAGATATATACAGTCGTAATCAAAAATATGGAGCTGAAATGTATACTTTGTTATTTATCTGAAATTGGCGATTTATCGTAAATTTCACTTCTAAATTAAAAAAAAAGAAGAAATAACATCAAAGCTATTAGCACCACCACGTTACAACAACCGAAAATTGCCCTTCCCCAATTGGAAATTCTTTCCAACGCAATACTCGTATAGCGATAGTCGATTGTTTTGCGTTCTGCACGCATTCACCCCTTCCTTTATCACCCTCTAGCCTTTCGCACTCATCCCTTAGCGACACTCCTACATCCAGGCCGATTTTAAAATGCTTCCGTCACCTCCGTTTTCGATTACCAACCGAACAAACACTCTCTGTTTTTATCGGGCTATTTTGGGAGAGTGGAATATATTTTTTTCTGTTTCTAATTGCTTTGGGGTAAACCGCGATAGGATTTCGCCCTAATGACAGTTTCGCGGTGGGGCGGGGGGTTCAGGGAGTATAATACCCTCGTATACCTAGATATGTAAATGTCGCGGGGTTTTTTGATGTTTTTTTTGGAGCGGGGGGAGGGGGGATACCCGAGTGTTGAGCGATGGGGAATTAAAAAAGGGAAAACGGTAAAATTTGTGTTTATTAAAGGGATTTTTTTTTATTGCGGGAGGAGATTGGAGGTTACAGTGAGGTCTTGTCGCGGGATTCGAAGGGTTACGTGCCGGAAAAAATGTGTAAATTCTCGGATTATATGCGTGGCAATATATATAATATATTTATATTTTGATCCCCCTCCCCCCGCTCTCCCCTCGCCCCACACGTAAAGAATATTATTAATAAATTAGAGAGTCTCGTACAGTTGTTTATATTTGTATTTTGACCCCCCTTCCTCAAACACACACACTCTCCATACGTAAAAAAAATTAATAAATTAGAGATTCTGGTACAGTTGTTTATATTTGTATTTTGAGCCCCCCCCCCCCCTGTTCCCTCCCACACACACACACTCCCCATACGTAAAAAATATTAATAAATTAGAAAGATTCTCGTACAGTTGTTTATATTTTTACCCCGCTCATCCCCGCGCCCCATACGAAAAAAATTTAATAAATTACAAAGATTCTCGTACAGTTGTTTATATTTATATTTTGACCCCCCTCCTTCTCCCCACACGTAAAAAATATTAATAAATTAGAGAGATTCTGGTACAGTTGCTTATATTTGAATTTTGATTCCCCCCACCCCTCCCTCCCCTCTCCCCTCTACACGTAGAAAATATTAATAAATTAGAAAGATTCTCGTACAGGTGTTTTAGTTTAAATTGATTTTATTTTAGTTGCTCATTTGATTGCAAATTGGTTTTAATTTTTTCTACACTTCTTTTGTATACAGTAAAACTTTAGTGAAGCGACCACCTTTTCCACAAAATAACTTCGACGAAAAGGTTCTATATCTTAAATTTTTTGCAAGTGGAGTTGGGTAAAAAATGTGACTATAGAAAATAAATTATAAAAATTACAATACCCCTCGTGTTGGTTCAGTTAATTCAGTTTACATTAGTAATCCGTAATCTGAATAGAAAAGTTTGATTTTCCGTAAATTATAAAGACTTTGTTCCAAGATGACACAGCATCAGTCCATTTGGTTGCAAAAAATTATCCGTTTTGGTCTTCACACTTATTTGATATACAGCGAAAGATTAGTGAAACGACCATTTCTTTTTCACCAAATAAAATTGATGGAAACCGTCTGTCTTTTTGGATACATTTTCAGTTTTTTTGTTCGATATGCGGGATTGCTTAAGATATAAATATGTAAATTTGTAATGTATTAATAATAAATTTTATTATTAATAAATTAAAAAGGTTCTGGTACAGTTTTAATTGAATTTATTGATTTTATTTTAGCTGCTCATTCGATACAAACTGGTTTTAATTTTTCTTTACACTTCTATTTATTTATACAGTGAAAATTTAGTGAAGCGACTACCTTTTCCACAAAATAAATTTTGACGAGAACGTTCCATTTCTTCGAAATCCTTTTTCGCATCTGGAGTTGATTAAGAAATGCGACTAGACAATAAATTAGAAAAATTCAAATACCACCCCTTGTGTTAGTTTAGCTAATTTAGTTAATACATTGGTAATCCCTAATCTGGACAGTAGAGTTTTTTTTTCAAAATCATAAAGACTTTGCCCCAAGATGACAAGACATCAGCTCATTTGATTAGAAACAATTTCGGTTTTTGCCTTCACACTTATTTTATATACAGTGAAACATTAGTAAAACGACCATTTATTTTTGACCAAATGAAATTGATGGAAATGGTTTATTTTTTGGAAAATTTTTCGGTTTTTGTTTGATATGTGGGGATAAAGATGAATATGTGTATGGACAATAAATTAGAAAAAAATTCTGGTACATTTGTGCTACTTAGTTATATAGGTAATACTTCATCTACAGTACTTATAGAGTTTATATATCTTCTGCAAACCATAACGCATCAGATCACTTTGTTACGAAACCAAATTTATCTTTTTTTCACATTTGTTTGCTATACAGTGAAACATTAGTGAAGCGACCACCTTTTTCACAAAGTAAATTTTATGATTTTTTTTGGGAATTTTTTTTGTCACATTAAAATATAACTAAATAGAGAAAACATTAAATTAGAATTGTGTTAGTTTAACTTCAAATAACTTTAGATTGGTTGTAATACCTTCCCCATCTTCTGTGATTATTTTCTTTTAAATTAAATTAAAGAATAACAAATATGATGGGAACAAGTTTTTTCTTTTAGTACTTTTTAGGAATATTTTAATAAGAAATTCCATGGAATAACACGAAAGAATGTAATGTACTGACATTATCATAGTATCTTTTCTCCAGAATATCTCCTTCTTTTCGACGACTCCTTACAAAATCCTTACTAAAATCTCTTACCCCCACAAGCCTCTTTGAAGTCTTCACAACAATCCCCCAATTTGAGACAGGCATGATCACAGTAGCACGGTTTATCACTCAAGTCCTCGATGATCGCGTTTATCGGCGCCTTCTGTACCACGCACGAGGAATCACGGCCCGGACAGCATAATTTCGCTTCCCTACAACTGCCGCATTCTCCTGCGGTAAAGATCGTCGTCAATAGATATAGGAAAAATACGACTTGTTGATAACCGGACAGGAATAACGACATCTTCGCTTCCGATAGGAAAGAGATGTTTTCTTTTTTTACGTAAAGTTTGCGTTGGTGTCTTGCGCGCACTGTTCTCCGACACTGCGAGTACCGAATTGGACGGGTGTCGGAATCCTACTGAGGGCTGTGAGTATGGTATATTGGAGCAAGTCTGGAAGCGCCGATCCGTCGCATCGAAGCTTGCAGGTGGTGGCCGTCTGATACTTATTGGTGCGACTCCTCCTCTGTGTAATCTTTGGTGGGATCGCGAAACACTTGGGAGTAGTAATAAGGGTGCTACTAAACTCTAAACTTAAATCATACATACTGTATCGTCGATAAGTATAATTTTAGTATACAGTGCCTTTGTTAAATATCAAAGATGACGGCTCTAATAAATGTACACATCATTCATTTTAAGAAAATAGCGTTGGGTAACATAGCCTTATATTTTGGGCGTTTACCATTGGCTAATACCTAAGACAAAATTATACAAATAAAACACTTGAAACTGTATAAATCTTCACTATATTAAAAATGAAAGTAACAACTGTTTCGCCAAAACATTGGCTTCATCAGACTAACACTAAATAATTAAACTTACTCTATATAAAGCAACTACCCCCTC
>JARFOC010084375.1:0-14305 GCA_031763485.1 Osmoderma eremita
CTATTTCTAATCCAATGGTTTGGAAACTCTTAATTCACAATTGCCGCATTGTGAGCCGGTGCGCCGTCTTGTTGCCACCATAGATGCTGTAGTGGATCTAATGGAATACTGTTATCTGAGAAGTTAGATACGTATGTGTGAAGAAGGTTTAAGTATCTTTCCCCATTTAATGTTTCTTCACACATAACTGGTCTTATGAGACGGTTTTCTAAAATGCCCATCAAAACAACGATGTTGAGGTCTCCTTGCCTTCTTTTGTCTGGGACTTTCTGCCCAATAGTGCTCCGTATTTCTGTTAAACATTACGGAATTCGTAAATTTTGATTCATCTGATCAGATCATTTTGTTTAAAAAATCTTCCCACTAACCAGTTGGAGTACCCCAGTCGTCTTAAATTATCACTAAACTGTGGGTAACACGAATCTTGTGTGATTTAAACCTGTCTCGATGTAAAGTTCTCCATACTCGAATCTGATGTAAATTTTATTCTGACGCCACTTCGCGTTGATGGATTATTATTTATCTACATAGAAAATACAATATTTACAGAAATATTGCAAAAGAACGCATTTATTTTACTATTTGTAAAATATTTCGTCGATTTTCATGTTATTAACATATCTCGTTTCTTTTCGTTCGTGTACGACATTTTTCTATTACTAATGAACGATAATTGCAACGTTTGACAGTTTTAAATTTCATGGCTACCTTATTTAATATTAAAATGTATTCTTGGTCAATAAAATCATAATATCAAAACTTTTTTCAACATGTTATACATGGTTGAAATCAAAAAGAAAAACTCTTTTTGACAGTGTCAAAATCCAATATGGCGCCGGTAAGAAATAAGAAAGTGGATGATGGGCCAGAAGGAATCAAAACGTCATATAAAAATTTCGAGTACACTATTAGATAGAAGATCAAAAGTGACCTTGAGAATGTGTTTTTAGTTTTTCTCTGCAAAGCCGAATAAAAGTACTAGAGGTAAAAGAAGAAAATGGTTTCTTTTTGTTTTTTTAAAAAATCTCGAGCGTCATTTGTCAAAGGCCTATTTTTTCTTCGGATTCATAACAAACACAAAATTTAGCAACGTTGCCAAATTTAAACCTACCCTCTATCTCCAGTAATAAGCGAGATCCCCATGGTGAGGGTTGAAAGTGAATCAGCCTGTATATTGCCTAAGGTAACATCTCGCACTCAGCCTTGGAATAAGAAACTATGTACGTTTCAGTATGAATGCGCCATCTACAAAATTCTGAAGAAGTTTCATCAGAAATCTCTTTTACATATTTACACTTATTCAAAATTTCTACCTTTTTATTTACCAATTTACGTTTCTCAAAAATCTATTCGCTTTATTTTATTTTCTTCGAAAAATTCTGGATGGTTTAATGTAAAGGATTATACGGCCCTTAATATGATACAATATAAAAACTGAAGTAATTTTCGAACGTGAGAAAATTAACTGTAATTAAGTTAACTTAGTTTTTAAAATCTCAAAACGCTTGGTACACACCCAACCCTTAATTTATCGCACTGTTTCAGGTACGTCAACTGCTCAGAACGTAAGCAATTGCTTCTTCTGTCAGAGTCCTCGAGATCCGGAATGCGACGATGTATTCGATATCACTGCAGGCAGAACGGTACAGTGTTCAACTTTGGTATACTCTAGATCGGCAAATCCAGAACTTACTGACGTTGTACAAAACGCATACATCCACGAGAGGCTCAGCAACACGACGGTTAATCAGCTATTCTGTATAAAGCTGGGTTTAGTTTACAACAGTAAGTTAATGCTCATATGTAAAAGAAGTTATTTTTATTAGTTTTTTATTTCAGACGGTACTCCCGGTATTCTCAGGACGTGCCATAAACAAGCGGACAATGTAGGCGATCCCTGCGAATTCATAACAAGAGAAACTACGACGCTAGTTAACGTAACTACGATTTCTGCGTGCAATTATTGCACCGAAGACAATTGTAATTCCGCCGGAAGTATTTACGCTTCGCTGGCGATGGTATTTGTCTCGCTACTATTGGCTAAAAATTGCTGAATGTACCGGGACATATATAAGTATTAAATTTACTTAAATTCGTAATGATTGTACGTTTTTTTTAATGTAATATAAAATTTTTAATAACAAATAGTGTGGTTTTTGAGTTATTCCCAGTGTAATAAGATAATTTAAAGTGTAATGATATATACCATAATATAAACATTCAACTTTTAGATATATGAAAGCAGTGGGAGGCCGAAGAGCGCGCAGTTGTACAATAAACAACAAATATCGCGCGATTGCCAAATGCCTATAGTTTTGTCTATAGGCAGATTTTGACATTTCTCCGTTTCATGACATATAATGATATATAACAGATATATAGGTAAATTATAGTTTAAAACTACGAGAACTATCAATACTAAATAGAACGTCAAAAGGACCAATGACAATTTACCTTATCTATACAACTGGCAACGAAACAACCAAACGCAGATGCAGGTTTAGGCGCAAAGAATTTAAAACGCTCCTCATGGTTTAAAAACTAAGTATAATTGAAGAAATCCTACGCGGACGAAATGTCATTGTATTTGACATTACTAGGCATTTGCTGAATGCAAAGTCGTGCTTGATTATGTTGGTCTGATGTTAACATCATCGTTGTCAAAAGTCGGCTGTTTCGTTGCAGGAATTATATATATTGAAATAGACAGAAATTTTTGGTTTGTTGTGGGAGATGTTGCATCAATTATTGTGATTTAGTTTTAACAGAGATTAGTTATTTCTAGTTTTAAAGAGAGTTAGTAGGTCTACTTCGCCGTAAGAGTGCACTTCGAATGCGTACAATCCGTACGTCGCTAATTTTACGACGCACATTAAACTAAATATACATTCTGTTAAATGTTCAAATAATCCGCCACCTGTTTCTTGACAATTCGCCAACCTATGACAAAATTCTCGGCGGACATTGCTGGACATATGTCACTATACTATAAAAAAAGATTTGCCAGTCGTCACACACATGCTATTTGAAAGAGGACCATTGCTCAATTCTATAGTGAATAGACCAGCATGGCGAGTAATGCCATCTTTTTTTACAAAGGAAGGGTTTAAATTGGAGAGAATAAATATAAATCTCGCGATAAGTGTACGAGGTGTGTAAATTAAGTAATGAAACAACAAGTGGACATTGTTCAGTGCAAGTTTGAACTCGATCAAGTTATTTGGTTATCCGTTGTCGTTTTTTCCTGTGAACCCGGTTTTCGTAGTGCGTTCTATAAATGAAAGGCATTAATTTCAAGCAACGGTGTGCTATCAGATTTTGCTTCAGACTTGGGCAAAGTGCAACAGAAACTTTTGCAAAACTTCAGCAGGTCTGCGGAGACAGTGTTTTGTCAAAAGGCCAAGTTTTTCGGTGGTTTAAGGCATTTTCAGAAGGAAGAGAGTCGATGGGAGGTGAGCCACGCAGCGGAAGGCCTTCAACTGCAAGAACCGATGGCAATCTCGACAAAATCCGCGATCTCGTGCGTTCAGATCGTCGGTTGACGGTCAGAATGATCGGGGAATAGTTGAATTTGTCTCACACCACTGTTCATCAAGTTTTTACCAATGCATTGGTAATGATAAAGATCTGCTCGAAAATGGTTCCAAAAAACCTTTCGCAGGAACAAAAGGACATCAGGAGAGAAAGGTGCCTTGACTTTTTGGAATCAATCAAATAATTAAAATTTTTTGGAACGCGTCATTACTGGTGATGAGACTTGGGTGTTCGAGTATGACCCGGAAACAAAACGCCATAGCATGGAATGGCACACTTCAGGCTCTCCGAAGCCCAAGAAAACAAGAACGAGCAAATCAAAGATCAAGAGCATGCTGATTTGTTTCTTTGATAGCCAGGGAATCGTTCACATTGAGTTCGTGCCTCAAGGTCAGAGAGTTAGTCAACATTTTTTATCCAAAGACTCCAAAAACGGATCATGCGTGTGAGGCCAAACATCAAGAACGATTGGATCCTGCATCATGACAATGCGCCTTGTCACACAGCAATTTCCATAAACGGTTTCTTAACCGGTAAAAATATTTCTGTGGCTCTTCAACCTCCTTATTCACCTGACTTGAGTCCTTGTGACTTTTCCTCTTCCCAAGATTGAAAATTCATCTGAAGGTAGAGTAATGGGAGAACCGTTTCCAACGTTGTGTGGCTTCCCAAGGGAGTTATTTTGAGGGAGACAACGTTCAATTGTAATTATATTCAAATAAAGATATTTAAAAATATCAGTCTCATTACTTAATTTACACACATCGTACATCGTTGGGTTCACGTGATAAATGTACATCTATGGTGCAAGATACTCAAGATCTGGATTAAACGCTATCAGGTTGGGGTTTGTCACACTTGATTACTGTATTTCATGGTAAGTAAAGCAATAAATAATCATTGAAAGACGACTACGTAATGTAAAGGTGCGTATACATTAAGCGAATGAGCACCGAACTCTGAACAACGAACGATTGTAATCCGTTCGCGCACAGTTTGGGAGCCGGTACGTAAGAAGGTAAACAAATAAGGAACTGAACGTGTTTTTCGTGTTATGGGGTTCCCAACTAGACGAGTGATATGATTATTCATTTCAGATTGCTGCAATGTGGTGTAAAATATGTTTGTATTGTTTATGTAAATGCATTCTAGTGTTGACAGTAAGTGGGTTAAAGCTCTTGTTATAATCAATATTTTAATGTCTTTAGATAATGGTATCGATGAAGAAACCTTCCTGCTGCTGAAGAAAGGGAACAGTTTAATATGAGCAGTTTAGAATTTGAAAAGTTTTGCCAAACACTTCCACTTGTGCACTCTCTTCTGTCTGATAATCGTTGAAGGTTGTGATTCTGAAGGAGAATATTATAGATATATATAGATATGATGACAACGAAGTTAGTACAACTTAATTCCAGGACTAAATTTGTTTTTAGATCTAGTACACTATGTGGCTGCCCCATATATAGCAATAAATTATACTTACTTTCAGTATGTTTATACCGAAATTTACTACAAATTTCTTCCGTGTACTCAATACCTTACCTCCTAGTTCCTAGTCATTGATATTGTACTATTTAGAGTAGTTTTTAAATTGAATGAATATTAAAAAAAAAATTGTTTGCGGTTTTGACTCCAATGGCGAAAACTGTTTTACGATTATTGAAACAAATATATCATAATCAATAAAAATAATGTTTATTAAGCAGATTAGCATAACTTTTTTGTACAATTTATGTATTGCTACTGGATACAGACCATTACAATAGTAACTGTCCTTTTGGAAACCTACTTTTCTGTTCTACCTTTGTTAGTTACTAGAAAACTGATAAAATGGTATCAGTATGAAGCATATGCAAAGATTTTACTTAATTTGAGCTATTAAAAAAGAAAAAAGAAGAAAACATCTAATTCACCCAAAACATTTTTTAAAAAATGAAATTATTAATATTTTTTAATGTTTTCAAAAATATGCACATAGTCTCAACACCAAATTCTAGGAAGCTTTTTCAAATAGCTTTTTTTTAATATCTCATCCAACCTCACTTTCTGACGTTTCATAGCATAATAGTCAGAGATAATATAGTAAGGATAGTTGCGTCACTTAACGTTAAAATTGTGTGCCTATCCCTCTGGTGGTCTGCGAACCTAACTTAAATTCTCATATATTTCAAACTTGACAGGATGCATAATGTCATCCAAAATTCTATTGATTCTTCTATAAAAGCTTTTTTCGCATAATGTTATTCACAAACTGTGGCTTTAACAATAATTTTATTCACGTACTGATTTCTACGATAGCAAGTTGTCGACTAAAGACTCTGAAGGAAAACAATTCGCTCTAACATTAATCTACCCTACACAGCAAAAACATAGCCATTAGGAATATAATTACACTAAAAGGTACAGCCGGATCCAGGTACCTGGCGATGTATCATTTTTAGCTCGACGCGCGTTAACAAAATAATAATTAATTCGGGACACGTCAATCTTTACAGACGAAATACACAATGATAATAAAAATAACGATAATGATTAAACAATAAGTAAAAACCAAAAGAACTACTAACTACACTAAACTAAATGAATTGTGATATAAATTTAAAATACTCTATGCAGAATTCTAGAATTCTACACTCAGAGCCCTCTATTAGATATAGTTTTGCACTCAGAGCCCTCTATTGGTCCAGTAAGCCATGGTTTACACCAAAGGTATACTAGTGCACCCCCCTTGATAATAGTCTTTAAATTTGCGACATGACAGTGGTCACGTAACATTACATTGTCTTGTATATAGCCAGTTTTTTACCTAGTGATGGAAACCATAAAATTAAGCAATTTCCATTGACGACTAGTGTGACTTTTAAAATTATATGTCCTTAGTGCGTCTAATAATATTTGCAAAATATTTTGTTTAGTTCAATATTATAACAAGCTCTTACTTATTCCTGCTGACCGAGATTCTACGGATTTGTTTTCCAACATAATCGTAAATGTTCATTATTTTAGTTAATATTGAAAATATGCAAAACTTCTATATTTTCTTCCATTCCTATTTATCTTCTGGATATGTTACTTATACCGTGGGCAAAATCAAAAAAATGTGTGGTTATTTAATATTATATTTCCTACACGGCATTCGTGTTCATATTTAAACTTTTTTTGAAAAAATTAACAGTAAATACTAGAATGACTATATTTATTTGCGAACTTTACTTTGAACTAATGATGAAAAATACATTGTCTGTCCAGGTAATTGGACTCCAAACACATTTACATTATTTCGAACATCCACATGAATCATTTCAATATGATTTTCCACGCATTTTTGGATCAGTTATGGTTATCCGAAAATAATGTGAAAATACGTACTTAAAAATCTGAGGCGTCATTGTGCAAACTCTATTACTAATAAATGGTTAATTAGTTCCTTATCTTAACATTGTATCCTATTGGGCTGGGTACTATTTTATTATTTTTTATTTACCTAAAACTCGTTAAAAATACCTACGCCATTCTAGAGATAATCGATTCTTAAAGGACAAAATTTTTCGATTCGTGTTTAGTACGTTAGCAGTTCTAATTGTTAGTAGACTACTTAAAAAAAGAGTATTTAAAAAAAGACCTTTACTACGACGGTATTACCATGAAAGGTGTATTTGCATTCGTAATTCTAGTTTCTGTAATTTGTAAATGTAAGTAATTAATTTATCTGATTTATTTCATTTAGTGCTATTTAATCGACTTTGAATTTTCTTAACTTTCACTTACAATTAGCCATTAACTTCACTTAACTTCATTCTAGTTTAAATTATTAAAATCATTATTTTGGAACAATAAATTTAGGTAAATTTTGAAAATTTAAGTGCTTTCCCAATAATTTCCTATAATTCAAACATAAATTTAATTGTTAAGCGTATAAATAAGTAATTAATAGCATAATTAGAGATTTAAGTGAAGCTTTTGACTGTGTTAGTCATAATATTTTATTAAATAAATTGCAAGCTTGCAGTATTAGACGGATTGCTTTAAATTGGGTAGAATCCTTTTCACGAAATTGAAAGCAATATGTGAATACCCTCTACAATAGCGACAACACCATAAATAACTTTATTTCCAAAGAATTACCTAATAATATAGGAATACCACAAGGTTCGATTTTAGGCCCGGTTTTTTTCTTACTTTTAATGATTTTTTTGATACTTGATCAAGCGTCAATTACATTATACGCAGGCGATCTTGTTTTAGCAGTTACCGATAAAAACACTCAAAGTTTGAGTGAATGAATCTATTCATATATTTGATTATTTAGAGAATGGAGAAGAAAAGTGACGACGTCAATTTGTTTTGTTTGGAAATGTACGCAGTGCCGCCAACAGCGTAAAATGATCAAAAGAATGATCCTTTTTTATCATTTTTACGCTGTCTAGGTTTCCAAACGAAGGAGATAAGCTGTTAATTTTCTGCCAGTCTGTTATTTACATGTGTTTGGATCATTATATTGTGTTTATTTTCTATTTCAATAATTTAATTATTTTTAAAAAAAAATTGTTTCCATATTCTTTTCACATTTTGCCGTTGGCGAGACTGTGCAAGTTTCCGAACAAAATTTACGTCACACTTTTCTTCTCTATTCCTAAAGAGGTATTTAAAATATCAATACCATTTTAAGCGGGACTTTTACGTTGATATTTAAATGGTTGCCGAAAAAATACTGAAACTACACATTTCCATAATGATAAATGCATTGTTTACTTTTCGAAAAGAATATGAAAGTTGGTATGTTAGATTGCATCGGACAAAGTAACAGAAATCCTCCAAGCCGTTTCCATAAAAGTTCAACCAAATATTATATAAATTAATATATGCGAGCTGTAATGGTTAGTTCCATTGGGAAGCACAGATGTCGCCGATACATACGATCAAACAAATTATGGTCGGAAACGTAACGTATCAGTAATGTTAGTTATTCGTCTGGTCTGTTGGTGCTGGCATTCGATTTTTACCCCCGCGTTTAGTAGCTCGCCGATTATGAAATACATGCGGCCACTAGCGCCTTCAGATTGAACTACGCGTCATTGACCGTATAGAGAACTATATCCCTATATAGTGTAGCTAACATTTCCTTCACAGATGGCGCGAACGATGTAATACCGGAGAAATACAGCTTTTAAGAATTGAATTAAAAGGAAAATTAAACTTCCCCTACATCGAAATTGAACGTTATCTACTATAATAAAAGATGAGAAAATATATGACCCGTGGCAAAAAATGGGTTGCTCATCGCTGAGCTAAACTATGGCCCGATCCATATATGTTCGAACAAGATTAAAAGTTGTTCAGACAATTACCCAATTCATTAGTTTCAAAACGCTAATAACCTTAAAAATGTAGATTTTATGCTAAGCAACCAATGAATCAAACGCATCAGCATATTTTTAGGTTATATTAGATTTCTGTTCTAACTACCCTACATCCTGACTCCGTGTATGAAATTTGTGTTCGAGCATCTTGTTCGAATATATCCATTAGTTTTAAATCGCCTGTAGTTTTGTCCGAAGGGATTTGAAAACGATTTTTTGTATGCTTTAAAAACACCGCCTATAACATACCCACAAAACACAAGGGATTCTAAAACACGCAGTAAAATTACTAATTTTATCAGTACAAATCAATATAATCTAAGGTATGCTAATTATCACGTTTAATTTTAGCCACAGCGTTAACTTGCTATGCGTGCGACGCCGTAGGTACAGGAAATTGCTTCAACATATCGCAGTATAGCGGATCCATAGGACGATGCTCTTCTGAAACGAGGTCCTATCAATCCCAAATTCAACAGGCATCCGGAAAATACGTAGAGGAAATCGATGCGAGAGCCATCAATATAAAATGCTTCGAATATCAACAACATTGTAAGTACGTATATGCAGGCTTCCCCAAGTTGAGTGGTCTATTAAAATATTTTAGGGAAGCAAATACACAAAAATTCTGAGAATAAGTACACTGCCATAGACCATCACTTTTGCATCACTTCCGGTTGACCGTAAGTCGCTATTAACTTTCTTATTTTAAATGGAATGTTACAATTTTTATTGCAAATTCTGTTTATAAACGTAATTCTAAATACAAAATGTTAAGATTTCCCTATACCTAAATGTAATCGATATTGAGATATCTTCAAACTCATGTAAAAAATAACTTTCAACCAAACTAAGTATTTATTTACATAAGCCAAAAAAATATAGAAAACTAGGAAAAAATGTACAAAAATTTGAACGGCGTCCAAGCCGGCAATACTAAAGAAGTGGCAACTCTATATTCTAATTACTAATGCTCTAAAGATTATAAATGTTGTTCAAATTGTCTACCATTCATTCGAAGACAAGTTCTAAACCGCGATTAACACTTTGTGTAGTTGGCGAGAGGATTTAAATTTGGAAATATGTTCCTAACAGGATGTTTCAGCTCTTGCCTACTACTATTTATTGGTTCAGAAAAAATTAGGATTTAGTCTTGGGCCAAAGGTAAAAAATCATGATTATAAATAAAATTCATTTGTATTTTATCACGTAAAAACCAACATAATATTATAAAAGTGTAGGAATGGCCGCCTAAATTTGAATAAAATAACTTATTGCTATTCGTTTAATTAGATAAGGACATAAGTAATACAACGCATAACTTGTACATAAATTGTAACATAACCTGACATAACTCTCTCTCATAATTTACACAACATAACTTCCGATCACTGCACATATCTTATTAATAATTATTTTTAAAACAAAAAAAAATTACCTACATATTCTTTTCACATTTTGGCGTTGGTGGGACTGCGCAGGTTTCCAAACAAAATTTACGTCACACTTTTGTTCTCCATTCGCATGCGAGGGAGTATATGCCCGCGAGATTTGCATTTCTAAAAATAATATCTACAAATGAAAATCTTTTACTAACTAAATGTAAGTTCTGCTACGAAAAAATTAAACTGTCAAAAAAATGTTTTTCCAGACATGGTTATTTTTTCAAAGACGTTCATTATAAATGAACTTATTTTCTACATTTTTCCTCATTTTGTAAATTTTTTTGTGTAGCTCAATAAATACTTTGTTTGGTTGAAGCCTATTGCGAAAAATTGGGTGAATTCTAACAAAATATACCATTAAAATACACAATTATTAATAATAGGAAAACGAAAAGAAATAGGTATAGGGAAACCTAATACTAATCGGAGCAGACTTTCATTCTGTGCATCATGGTGTAAAAATATTCAGAGTGTTCCATTTAAGAAAATTGAGTTTTGGACTGTTAAACATAATGAGATTCGACACCATATCGCGACCAGAGACTATAAAATTCTCAGGGATATTTAGGCTATGATTTCAAAGCCTAAGAGTTATACCTTCAAATGATAAGCAACTTGAATCTTGAAATTTAAGAATGTCGTAAAAACAATTTTTTAAATGAAAGGTAGGCAAAACGATTATTAACATAAGCTTGAAGATCTCTCAAAATCGGTTACATTTAGGTATAGGGAAACCTTAACATTTTGTATTTAGAATAACGTTTATAATCAGAATTTACAATAAAAATTATACCATTCCTTTTAAAATAAGAAAGTTAATGGTGACTTCTGGTCAACCGGAAGTGATGCAAAACTGAATAATAATTTACTATAAAAGATCACTTTGGTCTGGGGTAGTCTACTTATTTTCAGAATTTTTGCGTATTTCCTTCCCTAAAATATTTTAATTGGCCACTCAACTTGGAGGACCTGTATACTGAATGTAATTGTGAAGTGAACTTTCAGAAACGTTGAATAATATATTTCCGAGATTGCTTGCTTTCTTAATATTAATTTCTTAGGAAATATGATCATAGTATACAATCAAAACTTATAAAATAACGGCTGTAAATACGCATCCATTTCATAACCAAACTTATATGTACCTCACCAAAAGAATTCGCTTGTACGGCATATTTGCTTACTTGAAGCCTTTTTGTGAAATTCCTGGAACTGTATAGCTATTTTTTTATTTTTTAAGAGTCAATAAACAAGTTATTTAATCAAATGTATTTACGATATAAAAATAAGTTTGTTGTTTAGTTGAAACAAAATCGTAGGTGCATCGATTTCATTTATATTGCAATATTTACCGCTTTCCAAATACATACTCTAATCTAAAGTGGTATTTACCGAATATTATACATAAGTATGTGGATGTTTAGGATATTACGCAACCTCCATTCAGAATTTTTATTGAAAGAACAGTAAAACTGTTCCACTGTTTGGGAAGGACACTACAGCCGTTTTTTTTCGATATATGTAGAGTTTTGAAGCGGTCTCACGTTAAATTTTACGTTGGCTAAAATGTATATATTTGAAACGGTTTCGAATTGTTATATGACTTCGCCTGCGTACAGCAAATGTATTTATTATTTGACATTTGAAGAGGTTAGGCAACGTAATATATACAATTTTACTAATATAAATATATTCTAGTTCACTGGCTTCGAACAACTCAAACAAAATCTGCTGTTCTAAAATAATATTTTGGTTGGCAAATTGTGTTATCATCATCGACAGATCGAATGTAACGGTTATACAAAAGTCATATATAATTGCATCTACTTTTTTCTTTTTTTACAAAGGAATCGAAAAGAAATATTTGCAACTTGCCTTGTGCTGTTCTACTATACTCAATTTCCTCCTAATAACAGTTTGGACATTTTGCCTGTGTTTAAAAATGTAAATAGAACATTTGGATGGTCAAAACAAACAAAACCAACACCGAAAGGAGGTTATGTATATCGTTGATACCGTTTCGGTTTATAACCCATCTCCAACTCTGGTTCAATATGGTTCAACTAGGTCATAACGGTGACGTCAGAAAAAAAGCATTCGAAAATTATTGGTTATAACCGAATGATCCCTGGCTAGAACCAATCGTAAACGTCAAGTGATCATAATAATACATTGATCTATTACATTACAAACATGCTTCTTAATTACTTATTATGAAGGTGCAGAGACTGAAATAAGTAGACGTTTAACCTATTTGTGTCAAAACAACTATCTAGAGTCAATTGTCTCTAGCCACAAGTGTTACAAAAACCGCCGCCCCAACCTCGAAGTGTGTGTCAAGCAGTCTTACACACAATATAGTGTAAAACGCTTGTACCAATAGTCACCAGTTTCAACTTTGACGTCATTACTTCAAGTACATTATCGCTAAAATAGTGTTTTGAAATAGTACGTGCGCTTTTAAATCGCTGCGTCAATTGAACACGCAATCGTTGCACGGGTAAAATAACCATTTATAACTTCAGCCTTATACACTTAGGTATTTGTTTCTGTTATTTAAGCACTGTTTACTTTTAGATTATCAGCGTAACGTAACAGAAGTTCACAGAGGTTGCATACTCAACCAATATGCAGACGCCATGTGTGATTCTCTCAACACCAACAGCCAACTATATTACTACAATCTCACGAAATGCAAAGTTTGCCAAGAGGACTTTTGCAACTCTGCACATCGCGGTAATATGGGGGCAATGCTGCTAGTGCTAGCGGCTATCGTTTCTGCAAATATCGCCTGAGAGTAGGTGTATTATGTATATTTACATACATATTTACACGTCTAGATTTACTGACGTATGTATAAACGTAATGAGCAGTTACGTGCTGTTTAAAATTTTTGATTTATTTGTTTTTCTGATAAGGTTATAAAATAAAATATTCAAAAGAATGTAGAAAAATTATAAAAAGATTCATATAATAAATTTTCTTAAAAGAACTTATTGTTAGTTTAAATATTTTTTAATTTCTTCCGGAGACATTAGGTTGCATTGTCAAACCTAGTAACATTTCGTCCGCGTAGGATGGGCGAAATGTCACTAGATTTGACATTACTACCCATTTGCTAGAGTGAAGTTGTGTTTGGTTGTGTTGGTATGGTTTTAACATTATCGCTGTCAAAAGTCGGCTGTTTCGTTGCGAGAGCTGTAGATTATGTAGATGGTAAGCAGGTAATCACAACATATTATGCCTTATATCCAATAGAAACCGGAGCAGTATGCCACCTCTACCGATTTTTCGGTACAGCTACGAATTTTGGACCTCTACCGATCTACCGACTTGTGTTGATTTTTTCACGATTTTTTAAAATGAAATTCCACCTACCACTAATATTGGTGGACGAAAACTAAACAATGACTCTGTTTAAGCTCTGAAATCTAATGATTATAATTAGATTGTTGGGTACAAACAATTTATTAGAAACAAAAGTTGTTCAAAAGGGATGACATATTATTTTTGTGTATTATTACAGTCGTTGGTATACTTAATGATCTTAGAATGATGATTTGTTATACTTATTTAAAATATTTCTTAATGTTTGGTTGTTTAATATGTATTGTTAAGGCATGGATAAACTTTCTTTTACTAAGAAATTAAGAAAAAGGAGTTTCTGTTTTTATATTCGAAATCTACGTCCACCGAATTTTGTGTCTGCTGCCTACCGATTTCTCTCATCACAGTGTGGCAGCACTGAAACGGAGACATAATCCTTACAGAAATTGTAATTTTGTTTCCACATTTGTCGGTAGATTTGAGACTTGGTATAGATTATATCAATTAGATAGATTATATCAAAAACGGTCTTTCACACCTCTCCTTAAAATATGCTATGAGCATGAGCAGTATTTCAAGTGTAAAGTAGGTGATGAAGACAAAAGCTGGGCTCCCCATATTTGCTGTGTTACGTGTGTC